>VUQK01038630.1:18043-33800 GCA_015106715.1 Bujurquina vittata | reverse complement strand
TCTTCTTCCCCCCCCCTCCTCCTTTTTTTTTGTCCCCCCCCCCCCCCATATTCTCCTCGTCTTTTCCCTCACTCTCTCCTTGCCATAGCAGTGGGTGTACTAAGCAGGGATTAGGCGTGATTGAAGTGCTGACGTGAGAGTTCTTCCGCCGGGGCCTCTTATCCTCTGCAGTTCCCCAGAGAGACCTCTCATTGCTAGGCTTCAGTAGCAGGTTGGGTCTGGCCTCTCCAAGGACTCCCCATGGAAATAGCCTCTCTTCATGCCTCTGTGCTTTATCCCCAGAAGCCTTAGTGCCTTTTCCTGATAGATGTGTGGCTTGGCCGTGATAGAGCTCTCTGCCTGCCCAACTCAAGCTTTTAATTAATTTATTAATTTTTTTCTTTTTTTTTTTTTTAAAGAGAGAGGCCGTTCCTGCTACTGTATATCAAAGCCTGGACTCCTGCTCAGAAGACTTGTCTTGCTCTCCTTCCCTATCTTTTTCCCCTCTGTGCCAACTTTGCTTTGTGATTTAGACGGAGCCACATCATCTACAGTTGCTGAACTTACTCCAAAGATGTCACTAGTTGAGTTTTCAGGGAGGTGCCCAGTTCACTAGCTTGGTAACATTTTATGATCAAGCTTGAAAGGTCAGAATGTTTTGCTTTAATGTGGCATATGCCCACAACACTCTGATAGCGGCAGTAGTGAATGCATAATATGGAGCAAGCAGATGTCAAAGAGTCTTGGTTGGGTGAGAGGTTGTGTGGTTGTTGGGGTGGGTGTTACGCCAGTCACTTCCCACGACCTAAATCTTCATTACATTCTCATTCGTCTTCCATCTGCTGCTGTGCTGATGGTGATTAACACATAAAAGAGTGTGAGATGTGTGATATGGCATGCACTCAGCATATTGTGTGCTTTATGCCCCCCCTCCACACACACACACACACACACACATATACGCTTCCCCCCACCTGACTTGGATTCTGCAAGAGAGCTACCCTTTGAAGTCAAGCTGTAGAGAAGAAGAGAGGGGAGCGGGAGGAAAAGGACTCCTATATTCAGAATGTGGTGTTGCCCTCAGGGGCGGACGGGAATATTCATGGCGCCACTTGTTTCAAGTTTGTTGATTTAGCCAGTATTTGATTTTTCCTCTTTGCTTTTCTTTTCTTGGCAGTGTTTTTACACTGCTTGTGTTTGCTCAAGAAAATGCTGTGATTACCTCTTTAGCCCAGAATAAGACCCTCATCATCATTTTCCAGGCTGCGTAACAATCTGTGCCAATTACAACACACCGTTTTTGACCTTTTCTGCAGCAGCTGTTGCACTGCCAAACCACCACGTAATCACTGCATGAGAGCAGACGTTTTAGAGGTGACAGTTACTGTTTTTTGAAAAGATGAACAGTGGGAATTTCTTTGGTCACAGCATCACATTTCAGTCTCTGCAATGATTGATGACAAGAAAAGGCATATAGACTAATGTGAGCACAAGCGTATGTAAAGTGAAACGCTTTGCAGTCAGGCAGCTCACGTTTGAAATGATTGATTTATTATAGCAGCAGAATGAGAATGAAGAGTGCTCAACACTCCCCACAAATACTCTACATATATAAACTGGGAAGTGATTAGTAGAATACCCCCTGGAGATTGCATGTGAACCCAATATAAGAGCTAAATAATGGGCTGATATCAGCTTGGTGTACATCTATTATATGTTCACTGCTCGGCTTTTGGGGCTTTGTGGTAATCTTGAGAAACACTTCTTTTTCTCTGGTATTCAGGTTTAAGTTTAGACAGGCTTTGCTTTCTAATATCATCTCATCTCACTGACATTTAAATGCAATAGTTCAACCAATCCAAATAACCTATGTCCATCCAAAGCCATGCATTCACTTCCTATAGCAAAAAGGTGAGGCTCCTCTGCTTATCACCGAGAACTGGCAGCTTGGCACATTAACCCTTAGAATCAGAGTTGTGCAAGAAATCCTGTACTTTTTGCAGAAACATCTTGGAAAAGAAACACAACAAAGAAACTGTCAAGCAGCTCCCTGTTCTCTACCTATGTTCTTTCTGAAATAAAACTTTAAAGGAGAGAATCGCTGGGTTGTTTTTTGTTATTTTTTTTTTTCAAACCTCTTCCTCAATAGGCATGGAGCTGAGAGCAAAAAGGCTGCTCACAGGTATTGCTTCTCCAGCCTGCATTGTGGTTGGGGTCGATTGCAGATCCATCCTATAGGACAGTTTCTCAATTAGCATTGTTGAGGAGGGAGTAGGTGAGCTGCAGTGACACTGCAGGAATGGCTCTGTCTCTGATCTGAGAACTACAGTTATTTAAAGGTCGCTTTGCTGCTCCCTGAGTCACTGAAGACTCAAAGGATGGAAGAGTGTTTACAATTGGAACCATTTTGTGGAAAATGAAAAAAAAAATTGACTGGTTGAGCACAATGTTTAAAAAAGGTACCCAGCTGCACCGATGTGAAAAATGCTTGTTTATTACATGGAAACATCAATGCTACACAAATCCACAGGGAAAGGCTGACCATGAGTCCAGCATGAAATGACTGCTGGATGAACTTCGTTGGCTTTATATTAAAGCAGGCATCAGCTAAATGCCACATCAGAGACCGAAACCGCACTAATTGCTGCATTGTGTAGTTGTGTGGCCGACTTCTAAATGCCCTTTCCCTTCTCCTTCTCACTCCCCTTGCTGTTGATTCTCAGGGCAGCCGGGAACGTATGGCACTTATTGCAAGTTAATGGATCATAAATTGAAACAGAAAGTTCTATAAAAGAGCTCCATTTCTATGCACACGCACTCACAAACACACACACACAAACACACACACACACACACACACACACACACACACACACACACACACTGCTCAAACTGAGATTTCTTCCAAAGAATCCGACCTCGGTATTACTCATTTGCTATGCCCAGACGGTGCCTGATTTGAGGTCGTCGTTTATGAATTACCAGTCTAAATTTATGGCCTAATAGGTTTTTGAGCATTTATGTGGTGGCCTGCCCTCATGTCCTCCACAGGGAAGTGCTAAAAGAGGCGTTAACCTCCGGAGATTTTACTTAATGGACTGTTTCAGTTACTCTTTGCTGGTGAGGTCATCTTGTTGTGGTCCATGAGCCATGTGTACCTGTGATTGATATGTTTTTATGGATCTATATATGACAGCTCTGCAGTGGTCCGCGTTGTCATCAGGATTTGATTTGCTCCCATTGAAGCAGGTAAAAAGGTTTAATATTAACGTTTGATTTGGATGAATATGTCAGCTGATTTTGCTAATTCAGTGGCCCTGGCACTGTAAATAGAAAGTTGTACACCGACAGAGATTGTCATTATAAGCTTGACAAGCTGTGTAGTGCTGTGGCATTGTTGTTGTCTTTAGTGTAGAAGTCACACACCTCCACAAATGCATCCACAGTGGGCAGCTGGGTTTGTCTAAAATTTTAAAATACGCAATATTTCAACTCTGTGACTTTACACATTGTTTATCTCCATGCAGTTCGAGGGGAAAGTCAAGCTGAAGTAGCTAGCCCTTTTGTAATGTCTAATAAAAAGCCCCCCCCCCATCGTCATCTGTATCACATTAAATGTGTCTTCGTGGATAATTACAAATCACCCATGATCATTATGGCAGTTCAGTGGTGTGTGGCGTGGTGCAAAATATCCAATTAGATGAGTGCTTTTGGTTCCTCTAGTTGTCTCATTAGATATGTGTTTTGAAAGCTTGCTTCATCTTCAGTCTAGCCACTGAGATCCAGTGAGGCGTACAAGGGTTTGCTTTGATTGGCTGAAATATGTAACTGATGTCATAGCTGAAGCAGTGACAAGTTCATGAGCGAGTGGGTGAATGAGTGAACTCGTGGGCTAATGCTCTGTGACGTCAAAACAAGAGAATAGTACTTTGGTTTGAACTGAAATGCGCCATGTGCCGGTGAAGTACAACAAACCAGTGAAAGCCTCTGACAAATATTTTACATAAACAAAAATGCTAAAAACAGCCATCACTACTTCTCATCTCCTCACTGCTTATTAATGTTTCAGATGTTGCACATGCATGTTCAGGGTTCGACAGAGTAGAGAACGCACAGATGTACCAGTGTCCAATAAACATGCATCACCAGGATCAGTGTTCATCTAACGGCAATTTCACGAGTTCATCGGAATACTTAAAATTTCTCCAGTGAGATTAAGAAACAAGAAATGTATTGCATTGCTGTGCCTCCTTCTTTCATTTTATTTTGTCCTCCTCCCCGGCCAACATTCTCAGTGTAAATTAGCTTCTTGACACGGGCTCCCTCACATAATTCCACAGACATTTAAATAAATCGTCATAGCCATAACCATCATCATCATTTCCATCGCCATCCACTCACCCAAATAATGGAAGTGCATAAAATGTGTATGTGTGTGTGTGTGTGTGTGCGTGTTTGTGTGCATGTCTTTATTTGTTCTATTTTCTCCCACCACATGGCCATTGTGGCACAATAGTCAATTAAAAATCTGTGAAGTGGGGGAGGCTGCAGCATATTAAAGCTAGAATCCATTTAGGTGGATACGACAATTAAGCTAGCCAATATTCTTACTAGACAATCAATTTGGTGAGTGTGCATCTTTTTTATCTTCCTCAATACTGCCACACACACACATACACCACAGTACTAAACCCACCTGTACTTAAGCCTCTCATCCATCTGTGATGTCGCGCAAGAGTCACAGTCTCCACCAGTTCTAACTGGTCAAACACATATGCACAGATGCACACGCTCATGCAGATTCCAGAAATAGGCATTTGGAGTGATAGCCTGCAGGTTGGAGCTGACCAGTCTACCATACAGCCAGCTGTCCCACAGGAATTGACATTTACTGTGACTGGTGCACACACAGTCGCATTCATACAAACATACATTTGTGTTTGTATAAGTTGCGTGACTTTTAAGTATTCTGATGTGCGCTTGTTTGTGATTGGTAGAATAACTGAAAAAACTGAAACACTTGTTTAGAACCTCTGAATTGCTGCCAGTTATAGCGCCCCATTACACATATATATATATACTAAAATTAATGTCATGACTAGTTGTTGAATTTACCTCTTTAATATTTAATAGTAATTGCACGTGTGCATAAAATCTAGACAGGATTTTTTTTGTGTGTGTTTTTGCACCAGGCACAACGCAAAAAGTTACCGTAGATTTGAAGCCTGACTTGTATTTATTTTTCATGCGACATTAAAAACAGTTTTACATAAAATGTTTTGCTTGTCAGCGTTAATACCACAGGTGCTTTTTTAACATATATCGAATTAGTCAGCTGCGCCGTCCCCAGGTTATGTTGTTGCTGTTACTTTCTTCTTGGACTTGACATTATGTTGCAAAAAAAAAAAACAAACAAAAAAGATTGTGTTTACATTCTGAGCATTAAATCTTGCTCCTTGTCTATCTTTCCCCAGTTGGTAAAGATAATTCACTGTGAAAGAAATTAATGACTAAGTTTGTGAAGAGGCTCCGAGGCTTGAGAGGGACATTTTTTCTTTTAATTTTAGGAGAATAGACCAGCCCTTGCATACATAACATGTCTCCTCCTTCTTCAAACTGAAAGTAAAGGAGATGGTTTATACTTATTTGGATGGATGAGATGTAGTTTTTTTTGTGTGTACACCTAACCCAACCTTAACAGCAGCCTTGTACCATCATTAAACTGTATCTTTTTTGAAATGGGGATTTCTAACTGTTTTAGAGACAGAGTCCTCCTACCAACAGAGGGATCTGATCAAAACACTAGGGGGTATGAACAAAGATTTAATTTATTGGTTAACTTAAATAATTTCTCAAAAAAAAATGATCGAGTGAGACAAGTCAAAGCAAACACCAGGTGTGCGCTGATGTCTTAGTAAAAATGCATTAAAATTTCAGTTCAACACTAAATTACTTTATTCAGGCGTGTCAATCAAAGTTCTGGCCTAAAACACAAGGACACCTAAAAAAAACAATTTGGGTGCAGCTTTAAGCTATAATTCATATCATGGAAAGATAAATGCTAATGCCCTTTCTTTTGTGCATGCAATGTGAAACACAAAGCACTGCAATGAGTCATTCCTTTCTCAAATTTCTGGAACCAGCCTAAAGTTGTTGATGTAATGTCCTTAGCGCAATGAAAATAGGGCACTGAAGTCCATGAGGTGTTCACTGGTGTGTTATCCAACTAGCAGTAAGCCTTCTGGCATTTGTTCCTCTCCTTGTATTTTGAAGGGTCCCATGGGAGAGTGAGCCGGGTGAAACGGAGAGGGGAGTTGGTGGCGGGGGAGAAAGTGACAAAGGGGATGCTTTTAGCGTACCAGGCCAAATAAAGCACCTTTTCTCTGATAAAGTAGTGATGAAGCAAAAGAGGAAAGAGTGAGTGTAATAGAAGGGAAAAGAAGGGATGTAGAAAGAAAGCGAGGTGCTCAGGGGTTTTGGTGCTCAGAGACAGGAAAATTAGTCCTTGTGTTTCAGAAAGACTTCCCGTCATGTGTACTACACGCACACATACACATACACATACACAAAAAGCCATACCACCTTGACTTAGTTTTCTTTCTGAGTTCAGCCCAAGAGTATTTTTCTCATGCTATGCAGTTCTTATTCTCATTCATATCCACTCTCACTTCTCTTTGCACACTCATCCTTTCAGTGTGGTGATTTATCCCTTCATCTCCAGAGTGTCATTGAAGAGAACCGTTTGGCTCTCCAGACTAATAACCGTCGCTGAGATGGAGAGGGGATAATGTTATTGACTTCCAAGCTAGAAAGCAGCTGGCAGTGTGTGTATCTGTGTGTGTGAGTTTCCATGTGACGCGTACTGTCATCTTAGCTTGTATTTACCTGTTGTTTAGATTTCTGATGTGCATTTTTTCTAATTTTGCACAATTGCAAACAATCTTGTGTATGCAACTCCGTGTGTGTGTGTAAATTTCTGTGTCTATTCTTAAAGTGTTTGTTTTGCCTGGCGCCGTCCTACGTTTTTTTAGCAACACGTGCACATCCTCGTTTTTATAGGTGCAATATGAGGAAAAGCTTTCATTTTCATTCACTGGGCAACCAACGAGTCAGTGATGCTGCTCTAACAAGCTTGGATTAGCATAGTGATAGTAAATGTGGGCAGACCTTGCTCCACAAATAGTAAATACCGCTTTCCTCAATGACAATAATTCTATATTTACCTCCGCATGTCAGGATCAGTTGATTTGATTGCAGCAAAACAGGATTTGCTAAAGCAGCTGGCATTTGTTTTTCATAAAACTCCCACTCACATTCCCTCATTTCGGATTAGCACTTGGAGGAACCTGAAACACAAAAGTTTACAGTATGTGTTATTAACAAGTTACGACTCAAACAATGAGCAGTGACTGAAAGTCCAGATGATACTGTATGTTGGTCCTTGCATCATCTGTTAGGAGGCTAGGAGGATATAAAATGTGCGTAGCTGATTAAACCAAGTCAGTCTTGGGAAGCGTAGCCTTAAACGCTTTCCCCGTTACCATAAAGCACACTTTTCAGGAAAATGTATGTGGCTCAGGCAAGAACAGAAATAAGAAGAGAGATGGCAGTGGCAGTGTTCAGAGTGAAAACATGCAATATATAGGGACATCTAGCATCATGTTTGCTTCCACGTGATAAATGATGCACATGTGTGTGTGTGCCTGCTGTCACCATGAAAAATCACCTTTTTGCCTTTTGATGTTTGTGTGCAGCCTTTTTTTAATATATGTTGTTGTAAACTGACACACACTGCATTGTAGCTTATTTACTTTCATGCTTAAAGTTTGCAATCAGCCCTGCAGTGAGGTTAAAAGGAGGAAGCTCAAGGAAGGTGAGAGTAATCCATCGCTACTCTTATCTCTTGAAGGGGCAAATCGTTGGAAATGCTTGCACACACTAATGCAGACACGCACACAGACACACACACACTTGCACAGAGAGTCACATATTGTTTTGGCTACGGGCTATAACTGGTTCGAGCTGGATTTAAAGCTACAGAAGTGTTTTTTTCTTCATTTTGTCAAGCTCAATGTTAAATGTGTTTCCTGGAGTCGTCTACAGCTTTATCCTCAGCTCTCTTCTGCTCTCCAAGAAATAATTACTGTACTCAGCCCTTACACATATTTGTAAATGTGGAGCCATAGACTTTATAGTTATCTTGTACCCCATATTTCATGGTTCAACTTAAACGAAATTCCTGAATGTTTCTGTAAAACATAACACAACCAAATTGCTGTTCGCAATCTTCTTAAAGCACCGCTCGGCATGATTGGCTGTTGAGATTAGGCCTCAGATCGAGCCTGAGGTCTGTGCTTGTCATTAACCACCTTTGGCACTCTGCTCTTCCCCCTCCATCCAGATTATATTGGCTTTGAGGGCTCTTTCACAGTGAGTCATGTTTATTTCATTGTCCCTTTTATGGCACCGCTGTTCCCCTTTTAACCCCTCGCCTCCCTGCGTGCAGCTAAATGCTCTGGCAGTACACAGGAGAGTAAGTTATAGAGGTAATAAATATTAGATGGCCTCAGCTTCGACTAGGAATGTGTGCTAATCTGTTTCAAGTGCTGTAGAGGGACTTTGCTTCTCTCCTGCTCTCATCAGTTTCATCGAGGAATTACATTATGTTATTTTAAACCATTTAAAATGTTATTTAAAAACTGTTTAAAGAAAGGAACAAACATGTCATCTGGGAGTTGTCTAGCAGCTGTCTCAACTTTTAGCTGGTTTCGGTATCCAAATGGTGCCTTAGATCTACGTGTCATGTCATGTTTAAAATAACAGCATAGCAAAAGATCTGAAAACACCACCCAATTAGTATCCTTATTGCTGATTCTTTTTATAATGCGGTTGCATAACTGCCAAGCTTGGCAGTTCATCATAGGTTTAATTACTTTATTAACATGTAATTCCACAGTAGCAAGAATCTATCAAGCGCGGCACAAATCTACTTCTCTAATTTTGTGTGGTATGCAATCTTTAATCCGCACGTCACGTTATCTTAACTGCACATGTAGACTTACATGCATGCGGGGTGTTCTGTAACTAAAAATTCGTAATTACTGGCGTTAAATTTACATTGGCCCACATATTTCCCATGCAGTATTTCAAATTTAGAAACTGTGTCAATATAAGCAGTGTACATATAGAGGTTTACGGATCTCCCTGGGAAGCAAAATTAATGCATGGTGTGATTTTTAATTCAAATTGATTTTGCACACGGTTATCCTCATAAGTGAAAACAAACCCCTATTTTCCCTTAATGATTTAATGTATAACTACAAATAGTTATTCAGGTGCGGCTGCATGCATCACTGCGTTGTGATTTCACTTTGTTAGTCGTTCCTTACAGTTGCTTCTCCTGCGTGTGGACACCAGCAAAACAACTTACTGAAGCTGTGTCACTTTTAAATAATAGCACTCAGAATATCCCTCTGCATAACTGTTCCTCTTGTTAAACAAGAGAAAAAAATTTATTAGCAAAAGCCTCAAGATAAGAGGTGAAATTTGAGTTTTGAGCTGAAACTGTGAAATGGCAGTAAAACTAATGATAAGAGTAGCATGCAGCTTCATGCTCCACAGCTCTATCCACAGGCAGCTTGGGAACTGACAGAGACTGATATGGTAAGGTGGAGACACGGCCAGGCTTCTGACAGGAAAGATAATAGCCAATAAGGCAACGCCACTCTGGATGACTGACAGGCTCCAGGGAAGGCCTTGGCTTCCCGCAGCCCTGCTCCACAGAGCAAGCTTCTGCTCAAAAATAAACATGATACGTATACACACATGCACAAAGATACAAACTGAGGACTTCTCAATCACTTGACATTTCACAAACTTTACAAATGATACAATATGAACAATATATAGGCATGTAGGAAATGCATGTAAGACAATATATTTGACAGGTGAATGTTAAGAGGTTTGCATATATTACACATATTAATACAAATCATAACTTGACTCGAGGGCTATTATGGATTAATAAACAGTATGCAGTAGCCTTAATATAAATGTATTTGTGTCTTTTTGATTTTCGAATGAGCTCATCAAAGGACTTTACTTATAAACACAAACTTTAATTTAACTCGAACTTACAGCCCTGAGGGTCTTGCCCCCAGGGGTGTAAGTAAGGTTTGTAATTTAATTGTTTAATCCTGAACAGAAAAACATATTTTTATAGTGCATGCAACATATAAAACACATGTCAGGCAGGCAATGCGAACAAATAACTGATAAACCCACACAGATGCAGAGTGATGCAAGTCTATAAAGACACTGCTATGCAGAGCGGTGGAGAATATGAAACCAATGCAATGCTCACTGCCGTCTCTTTCCATTTTGGCTCAGGATGGCAGCTGTCAGGCTGATGCAATAGTCGGCATTCGGGAGACACACTGTCAAAGATCGTTTGATTGTTAAAGGAAATAATACAGACTGCAGATGACTCCATATTATCATAACACACATTTATAGCCACAAAAAAACAAAACAACTGTGCACCGTACCTCCAGTGTACAGTGATTCAGTCAGTATGTGACAGTATTAACCAGATCCTTAAAACACATAACTTAAGAACCAATGACATAATCAAAAATTAAAATCTGGATCTGTGTCGGGATGTTTTTCAAGTCATTCAGTATTTTGAATACATATTTTACTTTTACCCATAGGCATGGGTCAGGTGTTACCAAAGTTTCCACAAGGGTCAGTTAGGGTAGGCTGAACTGTGTGGCACATGGATACTATATTTCCAAAAGTATTTGCTCGTCGGCCTTCACACACATATGAACTCGAGTAACATCCCATTCTTAATCTGTAGGGTCAGCTATAACAGCTTCAGCTCTTTTGGGAAGGCTTTCCACAAGGTTTAGGAATGTTTGGGGGAATTTTTGACCATTTTTCAAGAAGCACATTTGTGAGGTTAAACAGTGCCATCAGTACAATAAAGTCATGTTGTATTCACTTCTTTAATATCATATTTGGCTTAATTAAATCTAGCCGCTCCTACACTCAGTACTCAAGACTTCCTCATGAACTTATCCAGGTAACACAAACGTTTCATTTTCATGCCTACCTTGAAGGGGACGCTATTTCTACTCTTAATTGTATGGCATTATGCACTCGTACTGCTACAGTACTTAGTAATGGGAATGCAGTCACCGCATTTCACCCTCTCTTCTCTTTGCATACTCATCCTCAACCCCCACCTCCTCACTCCAGCATTCGCTCCGCACAATTGCCTCAGTTGATGGGATTGGACCTCAGGCGCCTGCCCCCATTCTTCAGACACCCTCCATCCCTTCATCGTTCACTCCCACCATTCACACCATCCCCCGGCTGTCATTCCAAACCTCATCGCTCACTCCATGGAGACTTCACCATCAGGGGCCAATAAGGAGCTTCAGTGGCACACCACACCACACACAGACACACGTGCAGAAAAACACATTGAAGGTGACAGTGACTGGTTCAATCAGTAGCTGGAAAGAAGCCTCTGGTCATGTCCAAACTAATGTAGATAAATTAGACAATGAAATTTACCTGTCCAAAGATTTTCAGATTCTTTCCCTTTGTACACTATTCACAGTGAAATCCTTCACATTCTTCTGTTGCCTATTCCACCGGAGGCAGCAGCTTCATGTCTTTTCTGCAAGGTTGCTTTCTCTTCTATCTGAAGAGTGGTTATCTGTTTTTCTCAACTGATATCACATTATACTCCATGGGAAAACTAAAACTTTTTAAAGCTCTAATAATTAACCACTTTGTGGTTGGTTGAGTATTCTGTAGCCTGTAGATCAAGCAGTTATAGGGTGCATATTTCTGAACAGCTGCCTTATTATACATGTAGAAGACACAGCACAACACAGTATGTGTGCATCCTCTTAATGTAAGTCCCATATTCCCTCTCCTTTTAGTTCTGTTTTTGCCTTCACTGACTCCTGAGGGGGAAAAATCCATCTCTTTATCTGCTAATGCTCTATTATGTTCAGCATCTAATTTATAACTTTTCCAGTTGCCCTTTAACTTTAGCTTTAATTTATAGCCCTGTATTGAATCCTTGCTGTAGTGGGCAGCCTTATTGTGTACATTTATACCTATGGCCTCTTGTGTCTGCATTGCTCTGCCATCCTAAGTGAAACTCAGCTGTTGAAGTTGGAGCTAAGACATCAACAACACTAACTTTAACTGAAAAGCAGGAAGGAGAGAGGACTGGGCAAAAAGAAAAAGGAAAAACTGCAGAACACTGAACTCTTGCTATTTATTAGTGTAACGAGTAAACCAGATACTGTACAAATTACAGCCTTTTACATTTTTTTGATACAGGTATTATGCTTTTGGTAATCAATATGCTGTGATTATGTTCTGTTTACCCTCTATATTACCAAACAGACCTATTATGATTGAGATCAGCGTTGCTGCAATGGTTGGATACATTTCTTGTAAGGTGCACTTCAGGATATGTTTCAGGCTAGTGCTATAGCTCTATATTATTATGCAGTACTATTAATCAGTTAGTGTTTGGAAGTGCTACAGAGAAAGTTTGTGTATATACTGTAGTATTAAAATGGGAACAGCTGAATTGTTTTCACATACACTAAGTAAAGGGATGCGATCTGTTGATATTGATTCGTCTAGCTACAACTACTTAATGGCATGTGGCTTTTTGAGCATTTGAGATCACAAAGTTTCGCCCACAGATCATGCACATTTTATAGTCATCACTTGTAAAGTATGACAATCTGCAGACATTTTTAGGTTTTCTATTATTTTCATAATAATAATCGAGAACATGTCTGACTAATGGAAATTGCATCCTCGTGCTCACAGCATAGGTCCTTGAGGATAAATAATTGAAATAGCCCTTGGCACTGAACACTAAAACATTGGACTTTTAGACAACTAACCATCTAGAGACATGCTTTTATTCTTATATGAGACTCGACAAGAAGTTCACATGGCTTAGTATGTATATATAACAGCCCATAAAGAGAAACACCAGAATCAAGACGGACCTGCTCTCTGTGCAGATTGTGATAATGAAATTGCCAGTCCACTGAGAATAATTGTGGTGCTGCCGGTTAAGTGTCATATAATATGAAAGCTGATTGCTCCGCTGCCCTTCCATGTACAGTACTTTGCCTTCCCACCAATAATGCTCTTGCAGTCAGAATGCTGCATTCTTTTAAGTCTGCCTCATTTCTCCCTGCAGCAGTTTCTATTGCATGAAACATTTTGAAGTTGAGACGCGTTTTATTTATTTATGTGTGTTGTAAATATTGCAGTAAAAATGAGCATGTACTACTGTATAAGTAATGATGGTTTTTAAACTCTAAATGAAATGTGTTTTTGCAGCAGGAGATCATTGATGCTAATTTAAATAGGCCACTCATTGGGGACTTTACTTTTACGGGAATCATCTTACAAGTGTTAAAGGTACAACAGAAAGTGCTGGATCTGCCGAGTTATTTGTGTTTTCAGAGAGGATAAAGGACGGAAAAGAGAGACGGGGATTTGGTGGTGGTTTATCAGGTGCAGTAATGAAGAATCACAAGCCAGAGGGACACCTCCTCACTGCTAGCCTTAACACACAGTGTCACTTCGTTTCTCGGGAGAGCCATTGGTAGTGTCTCTGTCTCTCCTTCCCTCCATCTGCCACTCTCACTCTCTTGCTCCGGCTCTCTCTGTCTTCCAAACTCTGCTTTCTTCTTTCTTTCTTTCTTTTTTTTAATCTCACTCTCGGCTTCCATCTCTCGCATCCTTTTGTCCTAGACTCTTTTGCTTCCGCTGTGTCACTTCTGTTTATGTTTATCTCTTTCTTTGTCTCTCTCTTTGTCAGTCTTCCTTTCTCAATCTGTGCGTGCAGACATCAAAAGCAGTCTCAGACAGGTCGTCTGCCACGGCTTCACAAGGTTACATGAAACACGAGATGAGAAAAGAAGTGTCAGGGTGACAGTTCAGTTTAACCTCTTGGATATGTTGTGTGACATCTTTAAAGCTGTCATGAAGAGGACACTCTCAATGATTTTTTTGTCTAGTTTTTGACTGGAAGATAAATCCCTGAAAATCTTACATGTACAGCGTATTCACTGCTAATGTCTGCACTTTTGTATCCTGAATGAATTTAATTATTATAAACAGTACATTTGTAGTAATTGGCCAGTGAAATATTACCATGCAACACATTTTCTTCCAAATCTCCCTCCAACATAAGCCTTTCTGACAGTGCTGCGTGTCTTTGAAGAGAGACATCACCCATGATGCTCCAAATTCATTTGACGTGTGATGGCTCACCATTGAACCTAAAGCCGCACAGTTACCATTAGCCTTTCACAAGAAATAGCAAACCATATTGTTCAGTTTTAGATAAATAAGGGTAAACGGACTGCGTTAACTATTTCCAAATGATGCTGTTTTCACATATTAGGGAAGGAGGTACATGACTATAACGTTGGTCCCTGAGGGTACCCCACACATACTAGTTGCTTATAACACTCTGAACTGATGCTCATGCTAGTTGCCCAGCTTGCTTCCTTGTGAGATTATGGGGATGTGGCTGTACAACTGTAGAAGCTCCAGCTCAAGTATTTTTCCATAATAATTTCAAAGTCATAAGTTTTAATCCTATCATTAAACTCACCTGGTTTCCCTTTTATATGTTGGAAGTCTTTTCCCACCATATGATAAAGGGCACTTTGATATCGCACAGTGATCCTAAGGTGGCTGAAGGTTGTGGACAATTGCTTCATAAGGCCCTTGAGGTCAGACTGGTGAGAATTCAGTGTGTGTGTGTGTGTGTGTGTGTGTGAGACAAGAGGAAGCGGAAGAAAATGGGAGATGGTAATGAAGGAGCTAATTGCTTCCAGTGGATTTTGAAATCGAACCCCAGCCCCCAGTGCATACACCAGGCATCACACGAATGGAATATTGATGACTAAGGCGAAAATAAGGGAAAACGACCCCGCTATGTGATCAATGTGAAAGCCACAGATCTGTGCAGAACATGTCTCAACAGGCAATACATTTCCTCTGTTTTTTATAGATCCGTATGCACTTACTGCAAGCTTTCTATTGCTGAACTGCACAAATATTACATATCAGTTTGCTCTCTCTATTATTCAGAGTAACAGTACTGTATTGATGCCTTTTTTACAGCTCTACACCAACTTTGTAATTACATCATTGTGGTTAAGATAGTTGTAAGATAGTATCATAGAATGGTAAGTTTTTATTTAGAATTTAGGGTCAAAATGTAATTTATGTAAATGAGTACTTTGGGGTTGAAGTAAAACAAGGATTTATTTATAATAATATTATTTATTAATTATCTTTTTTTATTTACTAATGTAATTTCACAATATTTGTTAAAAATGACCTTATGCATTGTTATTCTTACATACTAAACATATATAACAATACTGATTCTGATCAGGACAAGACTCTCTGAGGCCAAAATTATTGCTCCAAATGTCAGATTCATCGATACATCTAAGTAAAAATTCCGTAAAAAAGTCTTGAACCTCACCTCATTTCTTTATATATTACTAGCAAAATGGAAAATAGTTTATTGAAATGTGCATAAATGGAAATACAACATATAAGGCAAAAACTGAATTTGTTCAATTCTAACCAGTTTGAAGGCCAATATTTGATGTGACCGCCTTTATTCTTCAGCACAGCCAGCTCTCTGAGGAAGCTTTCTTCTCTTTAAGTTGTCCTCAGCACTAGCGGAAGAAAA
>VUQK01038630.1:0-18023 GCA_015106715.1 Bujurquina vittata | reverse complement strand
AGAAAATCAGAGCTGGGCCAGGGGTGAGGCAAATGACCTTGCCCTTTATACCCAAATAATAAAGCTCATTATAACATCATTTTACAACATATATATACCCGCAACAGCAAAGCTTACCAGCTTCGGCACCACGGAAAATACCTATGTAATTTTGAAGTCCATCAAACCGATATGAAATTTAACACACCAAGAGAACAACAAAAACATTAGGCTACATGATAACTAATGATAAAACAACACAAATTCAAAGCAGTTCAGCACCACGGATAGCGATCGGATCATTTTGGCCCTACTTTATCTGTTTCAATTCAGAGCCTGTATCAGTAGCTTTTAAGTTTGGTAAAATTGGCACAGCGGCCCACATGTTCCCAAACACAATGTCTGCATGAAGTACTAAAACCCTAACCCAAACTCATCCATTTACTTCTACTTTTCAGGGTCGCGGTGGGGGTGGGGGGGCTGGAGCCTATCCCAGCTGACAAAGGGCAAAAGGCAGGGTACTCCCTAGACAGGTCGCCAGTCTGTCACAGGACCAGCACAAAAAGACAGCCATTCACACTTATGGGCAATTTTGCATAGCCAATTAACCTAACCCCAGTAAGTGCAGGAAACCAGAGTACCCAGAGGAAACCCACGCAGACACGGGGACAACATGGGGGCCAAGGTGGAATCAAACTCAGGCCTTTCACATGTTATTCTAGCTGTGAGGCAGCAGTGCTAACCACCGCGCCACCGTGCTACCCACCTTCTCCAGCTTTCCTTGGACGTGACAGAGGCCTGGCTACCTGAAATCTCATCCTATCTCCCATCCGGGCCCCCTCTAGGCCCGGGCCAGGTGCGTGCCATCCTCCAAGCCCCCCCAGAAGCCCTGCCCCTGGTCCTCCGTAATACTTCTACAGGCTTCTTAATGACCATTCAAAGCTCCTCTTTGGATGTTGGCTGCCTTTTGGTCCAATCTCTGTTATGATGATCCCACCCTGCTTCAATAATGTTGTGGTCTGGGTTCTGAGGAGGCCAATCCATGACTGATAGTGCTCCATTGTGTGATTTCCCATCCAGATATGCTTTTACTGCTAAACTCTCTTTTATAGAACAAGTACAATGAAACAGTCTCATTGAATTGTGTCAGACTGTTGTGCAATTTGGGCAGCATTCCTCAGATAGTCAACCTGATTAAAGTGTGCTGTATAGAAGAGGGACGTTGCCATGACAATCACCTTTCTACCTTAGGTCAGGGGAGAACAGACCAGATCAGGTGTCTGGAGCTGATCTGAAGGATAACACTGGTGCACGTCTACAAAGAAAGCTTGTACACAGAGGTACTTTCTCTGTACATTTTAGTGATTTGCAGATCTCAAATCTCCGTTGGTTAAATACATTCAGTGCTGAATATACAGTTTAAATGTTGCTTAATATTCAAGTGAGAACAACTTCAAGGATAATTGATTAGGAAAAGTGAAATATGCAGCAATTTATAAGCTTCAATCAGTTGGGAAAAATTCAACCTTCTAACCATGTTTTCCTCTCAGTTTGGCGTGCAAGAGGCCTTGAGGCAAAGTGTGACAGAAGGCTCACTATCAGTGTAGCTACATTCGTTTTACAGAATACAGAGTGAAACACTTTTTACTAGCTCTCTCTGATAGGCTATACTAGTGCTTAATGTTCAATAAAGCCAGCCGGAGCAAGGAGCCCATTTTATTGTCGTAGATGTAAAAATCAGTATTTCATTAATACTTTGAAAAAATTACACCCCTTTCTGGGGGAGCTGATGCTGCTGTCTGTTTTTCTTCAGTTATTACAACACTATCGTTTTGCTTTTGATGCCCAACACAGTATAGAGCTTTTGTGAAGAACAATATTACATGAATACGCAATCCATCGAGCTTTTCCATGCTTTCAGTGCTTGTATAATTTCTTAGATGAGATGCGTAAAATCATGTAGAGATGGGGGGCTTTTTTGATCCTCCAATGTATATTCCTTTAGCTCTCTATGTTGTGCTGTCTCAGTAATAATGGGTTTCTATTTATTCCCCTGGCACATGGATGAGGGCTTTCACAGTTCCTTTGTTTCCTCCCATACCATTTCCTCTTGTCTCTGTGTTGTAGAGACATGAGTTTAATGCCAAGGGGAGAATTTCCCCACGAATCAGCGCCCCATCATCCCACAGCCTCCCTCCACTTTTTCATTTGTTTCTATCTCAATATTGTCATTCTCATCATTCCCTCCTTTCTGCCAGCTCCACAGCACTGCTCCCTCATGTTTACATATTGCCCGATCCAAAACAACAAAACTGAAGCTTGCAGCTCTTATGCGCGCCATCGCTCCCTTTTTCCTCTCTCGCCTTTCTTCTTTCACTTTTGTCCATCTCGTCTTGTCTGTGAATGCACAAGAGAAACTGCAGGACACCTAAGAAATGAAATGACACATTGAAATGTCTTTGTTGGCAGGCAATATTGTAGTTACCATCACAGCAGTGCCATAGCAGGTAGTAGGTTTGGTTCATGTTGTTTTTGAGGTTGAAATTTCTGAAAGGTGACACCTTGAGCGGTGCATCTCTGGAGGAGAATTTATGCATTCAGTGCAGGTCGGTGTTGCCAACTTAACACACAAGTGATAGAGAGTGCGTCTCTATTAGATTCACCTAGACCTAAGCTGACCACGCAGCACAGAAAGCAACATTGGGAAATTTTGAAACATCTTCCCTTTCCCCACAGCCCATTATTTATTTATTTATTTATTTTTGCTCTCTCACTCTTCAATCCTCGATCCCACCCCACCCCACCCCCATCCCCCGCTTTCTGTCTCAAGCTGTCTCACCTTACTCTTGGCGTCGATCTAAAAAATGGTCTCAGGAAGTCACTTTGCAACAGCGGAGTGATATAAAACTGTAAAATCAGACTAAGTTTGATTTATGCACACCATTAGCGGGGAATAGTGTTCCATCATAAGTAGCCTGTCTGTCTGGAGGCTGTGTGCGAAACCTAAACCCACGGTCGTACAGATAGGATTTTATGATCTCAACTGAATGATGGGATTATCATAGCTGTAATTATGGTGAGAAGTGTATTGTGTGTGTGTGTGTGTGTGTGTGTGCTTGCTTGCTTGATGGAACCTTTTTTCTGCAACATACACCAGTTCCCATATTTACTGAGAGTGACTCATGATGGATGAAGGAAACAACACACATGGTTGTTTCATGTTTCAAAGACTCTGTAACAAAATGGGAGAATGGATGTCGTAATAACTGGCTGTGGTCTTGAAGAAGACATGATGAATCATAGCAGAGCACTGCAGCAGGAGGCTCAGCTGCTAGACGTGCATGCCCAGTCTCGGTCACGAGAAGATAACCAATGCCTAAAATTAACATTTTGCTTCTTTTCTCTTTTCGCTTCAGCGAGGGAAGAGAATGTGGCCACTTTCCGCGGCTCGGAGTACTTCTGCTATGACCTGTCACAGAACCCCATCCAGAGCAGCAGCGATGAGATCACGCTGTCCTTCAAGACCTGGCAGCGCAACGGCCTCCTCCTCCACACGGGGAAATCCGCCGATTATGTCAACCTGGCACTGAAAGATGGGGCAGTCTCTCTCGTCATCAATCTGGGTTCTGGCGCTTTTGAGGCCATCGTCGAGCCGGTCAATGGAAAATTCAATGACAACAGCTGGCACGACATCAAAGTGACACGCAACCTGAGACAGGTAATCGGGGGTAACGGTGATGGACGGAGTTTGGAGACAGTTTTTTTTATTTGCTTTAGACAAGCTGCTTCTGAGAGCTTTGAGAGGGAGCTGGCATTAAGAATGTCACTTTGTTCTGATTGGTTGTCATTCCATTGCTACAGTTCAGAAACATTATTGAGACAAAATGTCATACTTTTGGTTGTCTTTACAGTGATTATTTTTTTTATTTCATTGTTTAATTTCTGTCTCTCTCTGTAATAGGCTGTAAAAACATGGAAAAGCAGTTCCGCAGCATGTGAATGATAGTTTGCTCTAAGTACTATTTTCCTAGGTGTTTTCCTCTCTCCTGTTTTGCGGCGTATTGAACTTGAGCTCCCTGTGTCCTCAAATTAAAGTTATCTGATATTTCTATTTTGCTTCACATTCCTCTAAGCTGACACTTCTATCAGGTGCTGTCGCTATCGCCTTGCTTTCGGAAACAGTTTGTATGCTTGTGTCGAGTACAGACTTTCACTTTAAAGCCAGACAAAGAGTGTTTGTCTTTGAGCCGTCCATTAGCGCTGTATTTATAGCGCAGACGATCATCAGGCTTTTTGAAGACAGTGATACATCTGTATGGCATAAACAGACTTTGTAATGTGACATATATTGTTTCCTATTATCGTATAGTAATTTATAATTAGCTTTTATTACTGTTAAGTGCATACATCAGAGCTGTCTACAGGCAGCTGTATAAAGTGTAACAGCGAAGGTAGTGCTAGCTGCACGTGTGCGTTCACCCATTGTCTCGGTCGACCTTTAGTTTGTCGGGAAGGTGAGACAGCTTTTAGTGTTGCTCCCAGAGTAGCAGAACAAGTAAGTGGTGATTTTCTGACCCTCCCTGACAGTAAGCTTTTGTCCCACAGGTTAGTAAATAGTTGTTGCTGAGAATCCCAACAGGATAACCCCCGGTTTACAGGTTATAAACCAAGAGCCGAGGCTGCTGGCCTGCTTTCTTTCTTTCTTTCTTTCTTTCTTTCTTTCTTTCTTTCTTTCTACAGATCTGTCTTTCTATCATTTTCTTCCTTCTTTGAAAGGCACAATTTGTTAGACTACAGGTGAAAAAAACACTGCGGGATTTGCTGGGATTTAAGCCATCCTACACAAATTTTATCTGAAAGTCCTTTCCGTAAGCCCTCTTTGATGTTTTCTTGTAGGACTCTGACAGAAAATTTGGCTAGGATGGCGTGATGCACTCGATCTCTGGCAAATTGTGTAGTGTTTATTCACTGTAACACTAACTCATCCATGATATAAGTCATTTTTACTACTAACCAATATCTAACCAACTAATGTACTAACATCCTAATTCTTCATCATTGTTTTTGGTTTTTCTTTTCTGTCCATCCTTATTAACAACCTTTTTTGTTCACTATTCTTTTGATTTCCTTTCTTCCCCTTTTTCTGGAAAGCAATCAGGCATTGGACACGCTATGGTAAACAAACTACATTGTCTGGTAGATATCATTCTTATTGTCTTTTTTTTGGGTTTGCCGTGTGTCCCCTCCCCCTCTCTTCTTTTATTCGTTCTCTTTGAGTTCCATCCTAGACACTCTTATCAAAAAATGAGGAGATGGGTTTGTATTACCAGGCAATTCTTTCTTCGCTTCTTCTCAATTTCCTCCCTGACCTGCCAACAACCTCCTTCTTTACCCCACAATCCCCATCCTGTTTTTTTTTCACGTTGGCTTCTACTTTTTTCTCTTTGTTTCCTCCACATTACTGCAGATTTCCAACAAATAAAAATAATTGACTTCTTTGCCTTTGTCAGGGCAACTTTTTATTTTATTTTTTTTTCACACAAAAAGTCCCCATTTTTTGTGAGGACTGTCGTCCAGAACTGACAGAAGCTTACCACAATCCCAAAGATGGTGACCTCGACAACGAGCCCTAAAAGAGAAACTATCAAATAATGGCAACCCTTAACCTTCATTGCGGGAGCTCTGACAGTTGTTTCCAACACACAATGGCGCATGGCATGCCCACACTTCATTGACTTATCACCATTCAAAGTCATATAACCTCAACTGTGCCACCCAGAATAACCACTAACACTCTAATTCATTCACTCACCTTCCACCTATAACCTTATCACTCACTTTGCCCTCCCTGTGTGTGTTTTTGTAGCATGCTGGTGAAAGTGACGTTTTGTGTATTTTGACTAACTCTGATCACCCTTACCCCTGGGCCCATATGTATAACATATCCAAGAATAAGCAAACTGATCTGGGATTATTGTTCTGGTGTAGTGACAATGACACTATGAACCATGACACCTGAGCTAAACCTGATCAAAGATCAGCATGAGCTTTTCTGAGAGTGTATATGAATATGGGCTCTGGTCTTGATTGTGCATGAGCGCTGCTACCAGTGTGGCTTGCTCCAGCTTTGTATGGCAGCATTGATCCACTTACTCCCTTACATGTCCAGTTAAGTGTGTTTTATTTGCCTTCTAACAGTAATGACCTTGGTTTGCACATTGATGTTGTGTGAAAAGCCTCCCTTTGTTTTGCATGTGCGTGGATATATACATGTAGTTGTCTGCAAGAGAGGGGAGAATGTACAGACTTGGTGTGAGAAAGAAAGCGTGAAACAAGTGAGGACGTGCGTGTGCACGTCTGTGTGTTTGAGTGCAGTCACATAGTGTACTGTAAATGTCTGTGTCTGCAGTTACAGATAAATCCCGAAACCTAAGACAAGTGGAATCAATTTGTCCTTGGTTTGAACATTGTACTAACCCTCCCCCAACCTGAAGTTTCAGAACCAAACCTAGAATCCATTCTCTTACTCCCATCAAAGATAAAGAAAATATGCCCCTGCCATATTTTCTTTACCTGTCCTGTGAATCCTATGACTGAAATTCCATTAACAAAATCCAAACGCTGTCCTTTCCAAAACAATCGCTTCAAGGTACCAAACGATTCTGTAAAAAAAGGTTAAATGGAAAACCAACCAATGCTGAGGAGTCTTAAGAAAAGTTCATGTAGCTCGTTTTGAATGCAGACCAAGGAAGGAGGTGTGTTTTATACACAACACGGAATCCCAGAGTGTAATAGCTTGGCTTTGGCTATGTGTTGCACGTCAACAGGTCACAATCTCCGTTGATGGGATACTCACCACCACTGGCTACACCCAGGAAGACTACACCATGCTGGGATCCGATGATTTTTTCTACGTGGGTGGGAGCCCCAGCACTGCAGATCTGCCTGGTTCTCCAGTTAGCAACAATTTCATGGGATGTCTGAAAGAGGTAAGAGGGGCTTGAATGGGCAGAGATAGAGAATAGGTGAAATGTTACTTTAGTAATTTACTGTAAATATTGCACATTTTTCATGCTTTAATCGATGCAGCTGCTCTCTTAGAATGTTCCCAGCTGTTATAGAAGTGTACAAAATAATAATCATTATTGTTGCCCTGAAAGGAAAGGGGAGAAAAAAAAGAAAATGACATTATCAATTAAATCTGCTGAGTTGGCAGAGGGAGCATCAGACTTTCAATATTCCCCTCCTTAATCTAATTCATAACACTTACTGCAGTTTGTATGCGAGAAAATATCCCAAAATTGCTTCTGTCACATGTAATTTGCAGCATCAGCTTGAGTGTGCCGGTAAAACACCTCCCAATGGGCAGCAATCTGAAAGGAATATTTGCTCGTGATGAAATACGAAAATGCATTGTTGTTCTGGGGCATTTAGAATGTATTTGCTGGCTCTTTGAGTTTGCTGGAACCAAAAGATATATAAAGTAACCCATTATTTTTATTCTGCTCACCATTACTTATCCTGCAGCCAGTAATAATAATAAAGTGAGGGCTGGTGGCTCTTCATTGCTGTAAAAAAAAGTCTGCATTGATTTCTGTACCTCAGCAGCACCAGCAATATCCTTTTTTGGGGGGATGCTTTTATTGGAGCAGTGAACACTGATATGAAAGTGGGGAAGACACGCAGCAAAGAGCCACGGGTCAGTCTCAAACTCGGGGCACTGCACGCTGAGCTAAACTGGCACGCATATAGCGTTTGCTTTTTAGCTGTGAATCGGTTTGTCTTTTTTTTTTTACAGGTATTTTGAAGCTGTGGTAGGTTATCCTACAGTATTCTGCTAAAAGGTTGTACTTTTTATCTCCCTGTACCTAAAATAAACTTATCTTGGTCTGTTTTTGCATGATAACATTAAATCTGTTGCTTTAAACTGTTGAAAGGAAAGTCTGTTCCGGTGAAATTACAGGAAAAATCTTATATGACGGGAATACTACCTGAAAATTTTTGCCGTAGTTATACCACCCTTGTAAACTGAAAACGTGAAAAGCAGCTGTGGCATTGAAAGGATGCAGGCAGTAATAATAATAATAATGCCGTACACTTATATAGCGCTTTTATGATACTCAAAGCGCTTTACTATTTCGTGCACTTTTCATTCACACCTCAATCACACTTAGTGGTGGTAAGCTACTAATGTAGCCACAGCTGCCCTGGGGCAGTCTGACAGAAGCGTGGCAGCCAATCTGCGCCACCCCCCTCCGACCGACCACCACCAAACAACACATTCACACTTAGGCAATGTGGTTAAAGTGTCTTCCCTAGGGACACAATGACAGCATGCACTCAGACAGGGACTCGAACTAGTGACCCTCTAGTTACAAGGTGAGCACCTAGCCACTGTGCCACTGACCGCATAAACAGTTTACGGTATATTGCATATACTGCTAATCAAGACTCGTGGTGTAGTGGTTCTTCACCTTTTACATGAAACATCCCTGGTTCAAGACCAGGTGGAAACACGCTCCCAGTGCTGGTTCCAAGCCTGGATAAATGGGAGGGTTGCATCAAGTCAGGCAGAAAAACTGTGCTGACACAAATAGAGCCTGACTGATATATTGGCAGGGCTGATATTAGCTGTTTCCTGATATACTGCTATTTATAACAGCTGATTAATAAAAGTAAAGAAGAAATGGGAGAAATATCCATCATGGGTGTTGATTTTACAATAGTTTGTCCATCACAGGACACTCTACAACGTCCCTGTTGGCGACAGACGTCTTTAGTATGACACAAACACAACAAGCAGCTGATTAGGGCAAGTAAGCCATCACTTGTTGTGACAATAAAATAAGATAATTTTTAAACTCCACTGGAAATTATACTGTGAATACTACATACAACAAATGTTCGCGAAATCTGTTTATGTTTTGTTTGTCTTTAAGAAAGCCTGAGAGAGTTGTTGGCACATCAATGACAGGAGAAACGCCCTTCAACCATTTTATAAGTGTTGACATTGCACATTTTTTCCACCAGAGTTCACTCTGTGACGTTCTTGTGTGCGACACATGTTTGAAATGCGTCATAAAAACACAACAGCCAGCTAATCTGAGCAGAGTAAGGCTGGTTCTGGTTTGATAAATAAAAATATTTGGGAAATCTGTTTATGTTTTGTGGGTTCCAGTATAATGAAATATAGGATTTTTATATACGCATCGGTATCGGTCTTAGTTGGATTTTTCCCCATTGTTCATACCGTTTGAGTATTTTTGATCATGTTTAATATTTAAAGCATTATTTTGATGATAGTTTTAGCTAGATAGTTGCAGCTTTGGGTTCTAAAAAGTGATGCCAGTGCAGCAGTGACTTAAATTGGATTTTCTAAAGGCCAGCAGGGGGGCAACTCATCTGTTTGCTGAAAAAAGTCCAGTTGTATAGAAGTCTGAGACAATCACCATATGCTCACTTTATCTGTGGTCTTAATGAACATTTTCGAGTTTATGATTTCAATTGCTAATTTCAAGACTTATTATTTACGACACGATGTCCATTTTGTAAATTATGTTCTCATTAGTGTCAAAAAAGGATGATAAAGCAGAGTATGCTTTAGGACTACTTTGTGTTGACAAGTCACTATCACTGTAGCTGAGAATGCAGTGTCCCTCAGTTTCCCATTCAGGTCTATCAATTGCTCATCACATTCTGTTTCAAAGCACCAAGATGGCAAGAACCAACACATACAGCTCAAGACCTTAAGGTGAAACCTTACTAGCCAAAGGAGATATCACAGCACCTGGCTCCATCATTTTTATCCAGTTTATGGAAATAATATATAACTGCACTCTGACAGGCCTCACTCCATCCTCTGATCCAGGCTGGTTTTTCTCTTCCATCACAATCTTCTCAATTTTGACAAGGGCTAGTAAAGTGTAGTGAAGTGCTGGCAAGCTCACTTGGCTACTGTCCAACGTGAGTCTTCACACACACACGTGCACACACAGAGTGAGAGACGGGTTTGGGTGATGGCTAAGGGAAGGTCACCTTGTCTGAATTGTTGTATGTTTTGACTGAGTGGCTCAGATTGCTGTTCCCTTAGTCATTACCACCCTGGCTAATGCATCCCTCATCAGTCCTCCAAGTGCCACGACCCTTTGTGTGTGACTGTCATACACACAGACAGAAATGCTCTGTGACTAAATAGTTTTCAAAAATATTTGATTGATTTTCATCTTTTTTTTTTTACCACAAACGTACCAAAATGATACATCGTAGACAGAAAAAGAATCACATGTGCCGCATTTTACTTTATTGTATCAACATTTTATAGATGAATAAATACATTAATGGGCTGCATTAATGGCATGCATCAAGAAGGAATGATCGAAAGAACAAAAACGTGCATCCTGTGATGAAAATTCTCTTGCTGATGGTGTATGAGTATCCATATTGCCTTTTCCGCAGCCTGTGAGAAACTGTTGATTTTCAGTTCTTGACACTTGTGTGCAAAGCATAAAACATAAATGAGCAGTTTGGCCAGTGCTGCAAAAAGTGTCTCAACTGTATATGATGTTACAGGTAGTGTAAATAAAGTTAAAAGTTTTAGTTTAGTTTAGTTCAAAGTAACACGAGGTGGTTGCCAGTATTTGACCTATGTGCTGGATATCAGGGAAGGTACCTGGACCCACTGTGTTTCCCTAAGCTTAAAATTTAGTGTTTGACCCAGTAATTGAATATTGATTTGTAGGTGCACAGATGTGTCTCCTGTGCTCTTCGGCATAATTGTTTGTATTTCAGTCAGGACAAATATAGCCGAAAGAAGACTAATATTGGGCAGGAGGTATGACACTGATTAAGTCAGGGAAGGCATTTAAGAGCAGCTGGTGTGGAGGTGAGCTGCACAGTGGCTTGCAGTTGCTCAAGTTGATAAAGCAGCTTAAATGGTGCACTCTATGTGAGATTTGCAGAGTGGATGTGGGAGCTAATGTGGGCTGAGATCAGCTGAGCTCCCAGGATTGCAGCTGAATTTGAATTTGCGTCTTGCTTAATCTAATAGTATGCTCTATAATTCTTTATGATTGGTGGCTTATCTTACGCGCCGGTCACACAGGCCTAGATATGAGTCAGTGATGCTGTGGATGCCACAGCATCCAATGTGTATTTCGATTGGTTGCTGAAGGTTACTGGCAGTTGATAAGTGAAACTAGTCACAAAGTGGCATACAGTGCTGCACCAAAAATCTCCTTGTGGTTGCTTTTGGTCACTGAGAAACTGTGAAAAGTTTGAAAAACAAAGACTGTTCACCTTAAAAATAAACAGCTGTGCCTTACTGCTGCAAACTATGGGCCACCGAGGCAATCTGCTAATGACCAAAGCAATCACGTGGAGATTTTTGGTGCAGCGCCCACTTTGCCCCCTCCTGCAAACACTTGCCAAACGGTCAGGGAACACACAATTTTTTCCGAGCAGCCAGTAGCCGACCGAGGGTGAAATGGGCCTCACTGACTGGCCTCTGTCACTGAGGTCTTACCAAGTCAGTAAAGGTTTCTAAACAAGTAATGTAGCAACTGTTTTGCTTATTCTCACACAAGTGCTGGAGTCATTCTTACCCAAGCCTGCTTACCCATCTTCAGATGTAGGCAAATGTGACAAACCCACTATGATTTGCTTTTATCTACTTTGGTAGGTGTACTCTCATGTAGAATCATAAATTTACTTTGTTGACCAAATTCGCTAATTAGTATGTATGGTTTCCTGTCATATCTCATATCTCATACCTTGTGTGCCAGTTATAATTATAAAAAATAAGAAATGTACAAATGAATTTCATATTATAATGCTGCCAAAGCAGGCAGAAATCCCCTCACACATTTTAAATTGATTAATGAATGGAAATAAGCAACATTTCCCCTTGCTATAGGTATTATCCTCAGCTACTTGATGCTGCATTGATTAGATTTTCTGGGCACTTTGTTTGGCAGAACTTCATAGCAAGTTCTAGGTTAGAGTTTGGAAATATTTTTTTGAATTTTTGGAAGAATATCAGCACATACCAAGCAGTTCCTTGTCCTCACATAAAGAAAAAGATTAGGATCAGTTTAAAATCTTATCTTTAGCTATAACATGGGCAATGTGAAGCTTATTATTCTCTGTCCTTCCACCACTAGCAGAGGGAATATCTGATGTTTTAGCTGTTAAATCTCCATCAGTGGTCATCAGCTAGTTTATAATTGAAAAAAAAATCCCTTTCTCTGAAAGTAGTCACCAAGATTTAAAGAGGCAAATTAATTCCGATAAATAGCTTGCATATTTCCTGTGCCACGATGCAGAGACAGTTGTATAAAATGTTTGTTTCCATTATTATCTCAACAAGCATGACTCAGCATTAGCTGGCCCTTGAGTGAGAGCGTTGGGTGGACAGAATCATGAGGTGATTCACAGTGTGTTTGGTTAGTGGTAGTGTTGTGCACTCCTCGAGTGTTCATCATACAGAGCTCCATTAAGTGGGCATGATGCCAGCTGCTACTCAGCCCCATGTAAATTGCTCACAAGTGGCCCTATGATCTCGCTTTCATACTCTTATTCATTAAAGGCATTTCTTTAATTGTTCCATTAGGCTCGCATTGTACTTATGTGTGCACTTCCCCTACGTGCACTCCCCATGCGTCATCTCTTTGTCTCTCAGCCTCTCTCTTGTTGTCCTGCACCATATTTATTTCTTCCTGCCCCTCCGCCTCTTCCTTTGGATTTAATATCCCCAGATAATGAGGGAATGATTCAGTTGAGTTTGGCCCGTTGCTCAGATCAAGATGCGTCAGTGTTTCTGTCTGTGTGTGTAATGTCTGGCTTGAGCACTTTGAGATGCTGCTAAAGCAGGAATGTTGGTGCATGTTTGTCTCTGTTCATTATGAGATTTAAAAAAAACACCTTTTTGTGCTGATGAATAAGCTGGTAGATGCATGTGTTGCTACAGTGAGCAAATATTTCCTTTTTCTTGTTTGGTAACAAAAGAGATGTTGCGTGCGGCCATCACAGCCCCGCTCTTGTTCAGTCTTCACTGTGCGCATCTGCGCCTGTAGGCTACATAGGATCTCATCCATACACGATGCAAGCACACATGTCCCACCCACACTCATGCTTTGCCACGTGGGCCGCAGCGTATCACGTGACTGATTGGCCAGTGGGCGCTCTCTGGTCAGCCTGATGTTTTTAGTGCCGTGCAGTCTGTGCCTTCTGCGACCCCTTTGAACTCTCAGTGCAGGCCTCTTCGGCACAGGACGACACAGCGTAGTAGCAGACTACGGGGCTGGCCGGGGAATGCAGTGGCATCCCTGTCAGGAGAGGAGGAGCTGCATCCAGGAGGTGGAAGCAGAGAAAGATGATGTTGAGTAACAGTCAGGGAAGCGAGTATGTCAGGGTAGAAAGTGTTATGGGAAAAGAGGTAATGGGTGATATTAGAAGAACAGAAGTGAAGTGCAGGTGAGGTGAATTCCGGTGAAGAGGAGACAAAATCAGGATGGATGGACATCAAGAGTATGATGAGTAAGTGAGAAAAAGAGGAGAAGGGGCAAGAGACCAATGTTTGACATTTGAGAGGAACGATGTCGTCATCAGTTTTGTGTTATTCACTGCAGTATGTTCAGGCAGTGCTTGTTTTCCCCTCTATTACAGATGCAAATGTCACCCTGTCCTTTTAATAATTTTACTTTTTTCACAACATCTCCTTCAAGGGCCACACAATGATGGATGGGTACAAACCGCAGACTTTAATGGAATACCTTCACCTTTCCCCATCAACCCCCCCACAGGGCTAAGCTGTGACAATAGTAAACAGTTTTTGTTTAGAGGATTTAGCTCCAGGTGACACCTTTTGTACAAAACACCTTATGCAGTCAAAACCCAGGCTACCTGTAAATCTTGCATTATATAATGTGATAAAAATAAAAAAAAATGCTTAAAGATATTTTTAAATTCTAGAGTCACTTGCTTGGAGAGCACAGTTTTAGCTCTGAAAACGGATAGCATTTGAGCAGAAAGATGTTTTTAGAGTTGACAAAATTAGAACTGTTGTAATCCTTTTGAAGGAGTGCAGCTAAAAACAGATGTGCTTTTTTTTGGCAGGGGGGGTATTTGGATCCACTGGGTAACAGAGATGTAATATTTTACTTGTTACATATGAATTTAATACAGACATCAAGTTCCAGATTCCTTGCTTCAGATGGACAGACCTCAGCGCAGTCAGTCCTGCAGTATTTTCCTGACAGTGTGACTTACAGTATATGATGATTTCACGTAAACGTTACAGAAAATCAAACACATACTCTCCTAAGGCCAATCTCATCAGGCAGTTCTGAGCTGATCACATAACTTCCTTTTTTCACTGGATAGTAAAAACAAAGCATAAGCCAGTTGAAGTTCCTTTGTACTTCTAATAAACGAACCCATTTTATGGCTGAGTAATGTTGCAGAAGTATTGATTAAAAATATTGACTTTAATGCTGGTTAAAGGTCATTCTCTAACAAGGATAGCAAAAAAAAAAATCTATTTTATACTTTATATTAGTTTCACATGTTAAATATGTCTCAAGTGAAATAGAAAAAAAAGCATACAGTTCAAGAAACCTGGAGAGTAGCCTGTGGGATGAAAGCCCAGAGTGTTACAGTGCTGCAGCGTTTTGATCAGTTGAAGGGTGAGAGTTTGATTATGGATCAAATGTTTCACATTTAGTATTTGACAGATGACACAGCAGAGTGGATTTAAGTCAGTAAGCCTAAAAATGTTTTGACAAAGGAATGGTTGAAATTTTTGTGCAGAGCCAGTGAGAGTCCCGGATGCTGGACATGAGGTGGTGCAGGGAAATGTGCTTAACTGTAGTAGTGATAGCATGCAGCAAATGGACAGTAAGGATTACATGAAGCAGATGAGTGGTTTGGGTGTTACCCTGAAACAAGAGCGATAATACTGATTTTACTGTAAGCACAGAGTGCTGAAGCACCTCTGACGAGAAGGGCATGAACTCAGGATGGGTTCAAACACAGTTCCAATATTATTGGAATATCCAGATTTTGAAATGGCAAAAAATAGCAACATTTCTGTCAGTCAATCATCTATCTATTCAGCAACTTGTTTATTCTGTGCTGTCTCTTTTGGTGAATTCAGCAAACTAAAAATAAAAGTGCATGGTGGTGGCATGAGTCTGTAAACATGACTGCAGAAAAGTATGCAGTACAAAAAACCCACTTTGAGAACCATAGTGTTGCGTTCACATGCCGTCCGCCGTGTCGAGTGAACGTGTGTCCAAAAAAAACCCCATCTGTTTGTTTTCTGCTTTGCACTTTGGATGCACCAAAACTATTTAGACAGATTGTGAGTCTGTCTGCATACCTGATTGTCTGTGCATCTGTGCACGTCCAAACACATGCAGTGGCTTTGTGTGTATGTGTGTAAGCTTGAACAAATTGCGATGTCACCCGCAAGGTTTTCATGAGTGCCTTAGTGCACGCACGTGGGTGTGCGTTTGTGTCTTCGCTGCACTTCACTGGAATTATCCTGCTCCTTCATTAACACTAGGGTTAAATCAGCAGCTGACAGCAGCTGTGTTTGGGGCCAAAAGGACATGAGCACTCATCTGGAGTAGATTAGGAAGGAGATTGTGTGCGCGTCTGTTTGTGTGTACAAGCCCTACGCTTCCATCTACCCACCCTTCCTATACCCTTCTCCTTGTAGCTTTTACTGTGGCCTAATCAATACTCCATCCGTAGAGGATCTGGGCTTTATGGAGCTGTTACAGTCCCCTGTGCGTGCATTATGAATGGGCCCCATAAGGCTGTTGGCTAAAAGATAGCGTAACAAAGCACAGCAATAACAAAGGGACAGATGAAGCGTGCATAGCCGCAGTAGCCCGTTCCTCTGTTATAACAAAATTTCGATTACATTATTGATCAGCCTGCAGCAGGACAGACAAAATGATAATCCCAAAACAGATCAGGGATGGTTGATTGGAAGATTAGTGTGTCCCAGAATAACACTGCTGTGCCTCGGGGAGTTTGTAAAGACTCCACACTGTCAAGAAGTTATTCATGAGTCAAACAAACCGAGGGTTTCAGAGACCAACCTGTCATACTTCAGATGGATCCTTTGTGTTGTTAAGGAATCACAGGGCTTAATTATTCTTTCCATGTCTACTTGTTATGTCTCTGAGATATAGACATAGTGCCTTGGAACTTTGGCAAGTTTGAGCAATGTACATCTAAGAACTGGACAGTGACTATCCCTGTACCATTAAAAAAAAGTTCTTCATTGCAAATGAGTTGCATTAAAGGATCTCTTTCTTCTTCTTTCGCTTTTCATGTAATATTCAGTTTGTTCTCTTTGCCAAGAGTAGTCTTAAGCATGTCGGAATTGGAATGCAAGGTATCGAGCTTCAGAAGAAAACACGCTAAAAACATCAGTGTTTCACAGAGATCAGTAATGATGGTTTAAAGTAAAATGTTTTAGAGCTACAGGGTAGCTGCGGCCTTTTGGTGAATAAAAAAATCAAAGTCATCCCCATTTTTCATCTGACACTTATCATAATTTCAGAACATGCATTGCATTTGCTTGGGTATTACTTGGCTGTTACTGATTGATAATTACCAGCGAGCAAAAAAACAGTTTTTTTCTCTAAAATCTAGAAGTTAGCGTGTAATCATAAAAATAAAAAAATAAGAGAAAGCAATCCCCCAAGCCATGGGTTATATTAGCATATTAGCATATGCAAACACCAGAGCAATGCCTTTATTACTTTTTACAGTTTGATTTATTGCCTAACCCTTCTTCTCCGTAGTACAGAGGACCACAGCTGCCAAAGTTTGAAATAAATTAAGCAGTTAATGATTGTTATTGCTCCTCCTCTGATCCAAAGTAGTCCATTCTTTCCATTCAGTTCTGATCAGCCGATACATGAGGAGTTGAACCTGCGCTTGCCCTCGTTTGCATAATGAAGCAGAAAGCAAAAAAGAAAGAAATAACATTGAGAAAATTAATTGGCAAATAAATAAAAGCGTTGGTAAGTCAACAGGGGAATTAGTACAAATGGAAATAAATATGTCACATTTTGTATATTTTTGATGCCATTTTTGCTGCTTTTAAATGCATACTAAATTATTTATTGAGTATTTTTCTTGATTTTGGCAGGGTCGCATACAGAAAACTGATTGAAGTTTTGCACGACTGAGATTTGGACATGTCGCAGTAAAGAAAACATGGTTTTAATTAATGATGGCCCAGTTTCATTAAGGGTGCCAGTAAGCCATGACAGTGAACCAGTATGCACAAAAGCATGGTATTGCCTGCTTCACAATTATAAGCTTTTGTTTTACTATATATTTTTATATGTACATCTGCTTTGATATCCTGCAGAGAACGAAACGTGATGAAATGTTGTCTATTAAAAAAAGGTCTAAGAAGCCTTTCATCTAAATTTAGCTCAGATACCTTTTTTTTTTTGTCTGTGTTCTTACTGAAAGTTAAAGCCACAGGCCTCTTCTCCATGAAACCTACTTCATTTTATCAGTCTTTATTAAAATTTTCTGTTTCAACTTGTTGTTGTTTTTTCTGTTAATATAGTTTTCTCTTCACATATTTTTGTTATAAATACCTGTTTTTGTTGTAGGGAGTTTCTTTTGCTGTTTTTGAAAGTGTTAAAGCAAAATGTACTGGTCTACTGGTTGTGTATTAGTACACAACCAGTAGATTAATGAAGCTTGACACTGTGTGTGTGTATGTGTGTGTGTTGTGTTCATGTTCAGGACATTAGGTGTGGTTGTTAACTGCATTGACATCTGCATTGCTTGGTTTGTACTGTACACACATACACACACACAGACACACACACACACACACACACACTCATCCACACACATACACACACACAGACACACACACACACACACACACACTCATCCACACACATACATGCACACACAAACACGCACACACAAGCACACAGGCTCTTAACCTTTTAGATATCTCTCTTTTTCTTGTCTCTTGGTATGTTTCTCACATATGAAAG
>VUQK01038629.1:0-10728 GCA_015106715.1 Bujurquina vittata | reverse complement strand
TTTTGGATTAATTACCAGCAATCCCCCCCCCCCAATTTATCCCAATTTATTAACCCAGTTAACAACATTTATACTAATGCAATAAAAAACATAGAATAAAGACATAAAAAGAGAGAGGATTTATGCTGCACAACTCCAATTCCCACCTTCACGTGTCAGATTTTATTTAAAGTGCCCAAATGCCCTTAAATGTAAAAGAAACCCTAATTTCATATGTCCACTTCTATCTTGTTTAGTTAATGACTGCCATTTCATATCTTCATCATCAAATTATGTCAAGAGCTATAATTAATCTACCAACAGTATGACTGGAGTATGTCGTAATTAACCTCAGCAAATACTACTCAGCCACTGTTGTTTTGAGTGACTCTCTTCTGGCACCGAGTTCTCCCTTATGGTTGAATCATAATTCGGGGGCATCCTTCTTTCTTAAGACAGAACCATCTAAGTCTTTTTCTCTATCTTTCTGTCTGGCTGTTGCGCGCCGGAAGCAGACCATAAGAAGCGCCGGGCAGGAAACTAGCTATGCGCTCTTCTCCTACCCATCCTTCTCTCCTCCACAATCAGTCATCATTACCGGGCAACGTGCCTTGGCTCATTCGCCCCTCCCTACTCTGCTTCTACATTCATTCTTTAGCACTCCCTCCCTCTTTTTTCTATGTGCGTCGAAAAGTCTCCTCCTCTAACAGAGTCTGAGCGCACGTCTCCAACCAGCCTTTACGCGCGAACAAGCGCTCCAAGAGAATCCCCTGCGGTCGGCCCCTCCCCTTCCCGTTTCTTACCGCCCTCACTCATTCATGACCCCAATCAGTGACGTAGGAGATTCCACGGTGCCTACTGCCGTAGGCAATGACAAGGTGCTTGAGTATATATGGGACACTGGTAGCCATCAACCGGCACACTCTCAGTCGCTCCGACTCGGGAACCAGGGCATCAGCGGAGATAGCAGGCTTTACTTCGCGGTCTTAGGCTAACTCGCTTTAGGCTTTGGTTCAGGATGGAAACCTCTACTTATTCCCGGAGCCGACGATGCTCCATCATGCGCAGCTGCAAAAGTAAGTTTCTCTCTGTCTTCTTTGGCTTTGGATTACCTTGGATTAAAATGAGAGTTAATGCTGCTTTGCTTTAGAAGTCGAACACTTAAGGTTTTTTTTACTGTAAGAACGCTGAAGTACTTTGACTTATAGGAAACAAAACATCCCAAACTGATACATGGATGGATGATACAAAAGTGAAATGGAAGTCTGTTAGCCATCTACTTACTTTGTGATTTATTCAAGCCAAAGTGGATATACAGTGTATTAGGTGGAATGTATTAAGATCGTTTTCACTGGCTCTGAGAAATAAGATTTAAGTAAAGTCCTTTCTGATTACGCTGTGCGTAATGGTCGGCATAAGTGTACTGTAGTGCTAAAGGCTGTAAGACTTTCACCTTGCTTCTTAATATATGTAAAACTTCAATGAAAAGACCAGCGCATACAAGCCATAAGAGCAAAAACAGTCCCACCGCATTTTTGTTATCTAAAAGTGAGCGCAGATATTTACCGCTGTGTGCTCATGCTGCATTGAATGGTGACGGATGATAACAGGACCATGGACAGCTCCGGCTCACCACCCTCCCTCTGCCCTCTCTTTCCAGGCGGTCTCTCCCTCTGGTTGGTGGTGTGGTTAGTCCTTGGCAAGCCAAGTCCGGCATCGGCATGTCCGCACCTGTGCGTGTGCTATCCGACGCCCATGACTGTGAGCTGTCAGGCGCAGAACTTTACCGCCGTTCCTGTCGGAGTGCCGTATGAGTCGCAGCGTGTGTTCCTCCAGAACAACAGGATAACGGAGCTTAGAGTTGGCTCTTTTGGCTTTGGTACTCAGGTAAGGCGGAGAGTAGACAGCAGCATCTACAGTGCGAAGTTTTAAAAAATATTTTTTTTCCACATTTAAAGTTTAAGAATAATCAAAAATATAATAAAAAATTTAATATTATGAATGTTTTCCTCTTTCAGGTTCTGTGGCTGTTCTCCAACAACATCACGTGGATTGAGGCAGGAGCCTTCAGTGAGTTGAGGGACTTGGAGGAGTTGGATCTGGGGGATAACCCTAACCTTCACAGATTGGAAGGGGGAGCCTTCCGTGGCCTTGAGAAGCTCCAGAGCCTCCACATGCATCGCTGCCGGCTCACTGCCCTGCCACATGATATCTTCCACAAGCTTTACAGTTTGCAGTTCCTGTACCTGCAGGTAGGGGGCGCTGGAAAGCCACGCACATGCATACAGTTAACTCTGACACAGATAGAAACACATGCATCCACCCACACAACTTCCTTCACATGCAGCGTCACATGTTACAAATATTACAGATCACACTCATGGTGTCTGATGTTCTGAAATTAAACCACATTTTTTTTTCAATTTGCAGGAGAATAATCTTCACTTCCTGCAGGATGACATCTTTTCTGACCTTATCAATCTGAGTCAGCTGTTCTTGCACGGCAACCGTATCCGCACCCTTTCAGAGAATGTGTTCCGCGGCCTGGTCAACCTCGATCGTCTTCTCCTCCATGACAACCGCATCAGGCAGGTGAACCGCCGCGCCTTCCGTGACCTGGGCCGCCTGACAATGCTCTTCCTCTTCAATAACACCCTGGCTGAGCTGCCCAGCCAGACTCTGAGGGACACCCAGGGCATCGAGTTCCTCCGCCTCAATGCCAACCCCTGGTCTTGTGGCTGTGAGGCCCGTGCCCTGTGGGAGTGGTTCCGTGAGGCCCGTGTCTCCTCATCTGAAGTGATCTGCGCATCCCCTTCCACCCGTCGTGGCCAGGACCTCCGCTTCCTTCGTGAAATGGACTTTGCCCTCTGCCCTCTGCCTGACCCCGGCTCCATTGCTGGCTCCACCACCACCACCTTCAGCACCAAGACGCGCTGGTGGTTCCACAAGAATAAGCCCCAGTCATCCACAAAAGGTGTCTTTGAAAAAGCCTCAGAGACTGTCAAGGCTGGTTTGTACGGGAAGGGCCCATCCACAACCACCTCAGTAGTCAAGTACGAGCTGGGAGAGGATGAGCTGGCGCTACCCAAACTAGAACCGGAAGAGTACTATGAAAACTATGGCAGTGAGGACTCAGGTGTCACCGTGCGGTGCTTTGAGCTTGAATGTCCACCGGAGTTTGACCTGCCTCCATCTTCCTCCTCTCCCAGATCCTCATCACCCTCTTTCCTTTCACTACTAGCCCTTTCTGTTTTCACCCTCTGCCTCAATTTCCACCTGCTATTCGGCTGAATCTGACTCTTAGTACCACACCCTTACCCTTCCAGCCTGTTTTAAAGGCTGTGAGGATCCCTGTTAGACTTTCTGCACCCCCTTTGCCCACTTTGCTGTGAGCAAATCCTCAAGGCACAGCAAGGGAGATGGGGGGATGGTTAGATTTGGAATCTACCAATCACAGGGCTTAACACTTTTCAGGGCTGCTAAGAGTTCTTCAGCTAAGGTATATATTTATCTACAATGCTCTGCAGGCATGACTTTCTCTGTCTTACCTGTATGATGTCATGATTCCCTGCAATCAGGGCTATGAGGGCTTAGTCCATCACTGATATAAACACAATTTGATAGCAGTTGTGAATGATGTTGTCAATTCTGTCACCTCAACTTAGTTAAAACTACTAGTGCTTTTAGTGCATCCAGTTAACTGGATGCTACAAATGCTACAATTACTGTTAGAATCAGTGCACAGTAATGAATATACTGTAACCACTTAAAGTGTCATGTAAATAGTTATGTGTTTTGTGAGTATTCAAACTGTTATCTATGGTTCACCACTATCATGTTCATCTTGATCCAGGAAAACTGTGAAGGCTTGTGTTTCTACAGGACACAGCACCAGGCAGAGCGAAGCTGAGGGTTTACACTGAGAGCGACAGCAGAGAAAGGGAAACAAACTGAGAGGAAGCGAAAGGAGAAAGCGAGAGAGGAAACAGCTGTCATAGAAGCAGAAAGGGAGACAAAATGGCAGGGTAGGACGGGAGGAAATTCAGAAAGGAGAAGCTGATGGTGCGGGGGGGGAGGGGAGCGTTTATGCAGCAATAAGAAAAGAAGCAGATAACAGCAAGACAGAACAGAGGACAGTGCTAGTCGTAGAAACAGCAATTTGCAGGACATAAGTAATAAATCTACTCATCAGTACTTGCTCCATCCATCATACTCAGATCATTAACCATTTTCTGTAAATATAGTGTTGTTTTGCGACAACCACAGGGAATGAATGCTTCCTGTCAGGAAGCCAGAGATTTTGGTTTTGGATGTCTTTCTGTGACATATTGATATACTGTGTGATGATTGTTGACTTGGATGCAGATGAAGATTTTGATAAAAAAAAGATATACTGAATATTTCTTGAATCATTCTTTTCTTTGGGACTCTTCGCAGAATATATTTTAACTAAAGAAATTTTGAGGTGCACTATACTATCATGAACAATTGTGGGACAAAATTAGTAAGTAACCAAACAAACAAATGCACTGCAAATTGTCTCAGTGCAGCTAAAGCAGTGGGCTGAAAGGTACTGATCACTTGGACGCATGGAAAGCTCTGACTTAACGGGCATCTGTGGGTATGCATAAATGGGGATGAATGGATTCACAAGTAGGCAACACTGCAAAAGACAAATACGTCAGTAGGTTTCTCACTCTTCTGATTCATCGTCAAACGATGCCAAATGGACAGACAAGGCGCAAACTGGCTGATTTGTAAATACACCAAGAGAGCAATGAGAGAATCTGGAGAGACAGAAATCAGGAGATAAATTAAGACTCACAGACTGACATGCACTGATGGAGATCATTTGAAGTGACAGAGAAAAAGTGGAAATTAGTATTGCTGAGGCAGCAATGGAGAAACGCTCCGAGGGAGCAACTGAAGTAGGAGGCAAAAAAGGAGGAGGAAGTTACCTAATATAGGAAAAGGCTAGCTGTCCTTCAGGAGTGTTTATTCATGCCTTCTTCATAGAAACAAGTTACTGTGCTGAGATCTTTTAAACAACAGAAAGAAAGAAATGTAGTGTAGGTGTGCTAATGTATACCTACTCTTTTCCCCAATGGTCCTTTGAATTTCACAATTATCCTAAAGCTCTCCTGATCTCATAAGGGCAAAGACAGGATGGAAGGAGGTGATCTCTGGCTCTGATGGTGGTGAGTAGGGCAAAGCAAAGATGTAGTAGGAGTAAAGAGTAGGAGGTAGTGAGAGATATACATGCATAGACTCTTTCAGACAGGTGCAATCAGAAAGCCAAATGCCCTTGCAGGAGTTAAAGAAACTAGTTCCTCTTTGAGATCTATTTTTTTGCGGAGTAAGTTCCCCACTAAGAATAATTTTGAAAATATTCGGTGTCATCTTCCTTTAGTCTCTTACTGAGTCTTGTGGGGGAGGTCAAACTGAGCCCGGGTGCTCTTAAGTGGCCATGACAGTGAGGTCACTGTCAGATGACCAAAGTGCCAGTTATACCATCTCTCCTCTGTTTTGTTTCCTGTCTGCATGTTCTGTGTTTTGTAGCTGAAAAAGATTGTATGATTCTATCTGAAAAATCTGCTTTTTTTGTTATTTATTTTTACTGTAAAAGAAAAAAAGATGTTCTTGAAAGATGCACTATAAAGAAAGAATAAATTCATACTTGTTTAAACTAGATGGGTTTTTTTTTAAGTGTGGGTGCTTCATTCTATGTCTTGGCGACTGTCCAGTCAAACACCCAAAGCAATCAAACTGCACACACACACACACACACACACACACACACACACACACACACAGATGCATGCACATGCACACAAAATCACGTGGACACACAGACACAGTTGCCATTGTGTAAGTCCTCCAGGCAGTTGTCCAGCTTTCTTAATGGTGCAACTATCCAAAGAAAGAACAGGAAATGTGGGGGTGAAAACTGTGTGAGGAGTGTACAGTGATCCTATAAGGATCAAGCTGCCTCACTCAGAACACCTGCTCTTGAAGTGTGCTTACATAATCAAAAAGAGTCACGGATTTTGATTACTATCATTGTCAAATCATCATAAGCACTGTTAAGCATCATCATTGGGGCCACGTGGTTATTGCTTACATTTGAAAACTTTATTGCAGTACTTGCACATTTTCTCCTGTTCTTACGATCTGGGAGGAAGTTGGAGTTTAAGTTTATGAAAATTCTCTATCCTCAGTAATTTGAAGCCTCACAGAAGATATTTCAGTCTAAGTGAAAACTTTGATTGAAGTCAGGTCCAGCTACACTGAATGACTTTGGGCCAACTCAGCTGAAAGACAACCAACACCATAATTTGGTCCAGGAATAGACATCCAGTGAGAAGTTCAAAGCTGGCTGAAGTGACAATCTCATGACTGTGACAGAAATGTAAAATGATGATCTGTATGTGACTGCCTACAACATATGTCTATGAATTAACCAAAAGAAATGCATCATGAAATAATGCAACACTGACATTTGTGGGGAAAAAAAAAAGAAAGCACAAATCTGAAAAAAAAATGAAGCTAATCTAGCTGACATGTTGCAGCAAAATATATAAAATGCCTCCTCCAGTGGTGTGCTGGGCTATTTGCGTTTTAACTTTTACAAGCATCAAATCATGTCACACCACGTTTATTAGAGCTGAGCTGCAGCTGTTGATGTCTAAAGCATTTATCAGTAGCATACGTAAGAGGATGACAGCAATTTGTGGTCACCAGAGGATGAATCTTAATGATCCATTTTATAGTTGCTGGAGCAAAGTGAAGAAACCACACTGTTTGCAGTAGGTGCTGCTTTAATTTTTCAGGAGAAAGAAGTAACACTGACCTCGTCACATGTATAATATACTGTATGCAGGCTAAATCAATAGTGAATGGGACATTGCGGAAAACAACGCACACACACTCTACCTTCCCCTGGGCTTTGAGCTGTAAATGTAAAGGTAAATTTTCCCCACACATTTATTTATTTTAGAAAACCTGCACCCTGCACAGAGTTTTTGGGCTGGCAGGTAAATTATTTAACTGCTTAATGGGCAGAATCAGCCACATAGTTCAGCTATGGATGATTTATCAGGGACTGCATTCATGAATAAACAAGAATGGCTTAAATTGTTTCATTGTTTTCATGCAAATAGGGGCTCAAATGCTTAATTTTCACTTTGTCCAACAGTATGTGTGTGGCAGACTTCCATCTGTGCAAACAGAAAGCTGTTTCATACAAAAGTCAGACTCCTACCGCACACACATCACACTCTGTGGCATGGAGCGCACTCAGTAGAATCACAGCTTGTCATGCCTATATAAGGATGAAACAAGCACATCAGACAGCTCATCCTTCACATTCCTATTGGTCTCCAAGCTTTTGTTTGGCATAAAAATTCGATGACGCACTTCTTCGTAGAGTCCATTTAAACTGTGTGGGTTTGATTGGATGTTGTCCATGTCACTCAACCATCAAATCAGACCAAATCAAAACCACTGTGAGTAGTGTGGGGAGGTGTGGCATGCATGTATCTGTAGAGGCTACAGTATATTGAATAGATGAATATTAATGACTACAGATTTATTCAAGAGAGGAGAGGGAGCAGAACAGACATGGGGAGGAAGCTCATTCCTCTGCACTTGTTCAAGTGCGTCACTAGTTTGTCACCCTTAGTTCCACCTGCTGGGCCCCACTCCTCTCTTTTTTTCTCTCTTACACACACACACACACACACGCACACACACGCACACACACACACAGAAACTCTTTTACACCTTTTCATGTGCATACGCAATTTGCATGTCTTTCGACTTTGTGTCGAGCAGCCAAATTTACGCCACCTCTCAGATTCCTGTGCAACAAATCTAAGATCTTTGTCACTTCTTGATATGAGGTCTTTGCGTTCTTGCTTTCACACATCTTTTCTCTAAAGCACTCTTGACGTCAGGTCCTTTGCTCTTCTCACATTTCTGCCATTAAGTTTGCCTCCTGCAAAACTTCTTCTGCTACATGGATTTTCCCTTCAATCAGTCACAGAGGTAACTAGAAATGCAACCTTTTCAGTTCTCATTTGTCTATATTTGCATTTGGATGATAGTGAAATTCTCTCCATGCTACTTTCTAAATTGCTTTACACTCATATTTTCTTATTTGTTTTGATTATTCAAATTATTCTTTGCCAGTTTCTGCAAAAACAACTCTATGCACACAATTCCTTATTATTTTTTTGTGCCTTTCTACAGCTGGTTGATATTTATTGCATATCAAAGAGATGACAACCAATGTTGTGTGGTATGAAAGAAAAACGTCTTTTGATTTGTTTTGCACTCATATAAAACTTATGCAAGAAAGCAAAGTTATGGAGGAAACTTGCAGGTGACCTGATAGATATAGACACATAAATGAACATAATATAAAAGTTACACATGTAAAAAAAAAAAGCAGTACAGCACATCCATTATACTTTATACAAATGATAGTATTTGATGCTTATGCATCTAATGCATTTAAATAAATCAAACTATGCCATCTATTACAGAAAGACACACATAATTATCTCAGACAATGTAGACGAAACCTTCTGTGCAGATAAAAGTTAGCACACACTCTTAGTCATTGTGTGTGTGCACTCTGGAAAAAGTGAAAAGTCACTGACGCCAATATGAGGTTATAAAACACAGCCTGCTGTTAACAGAATGAGATGAAAATGAAGATTTGTGTAAGAGAGGGAGACAGAAAGCTAGCAGCAGAAGAGGTGTGACGTTTGAGTCACGTACTTGGATCTCTTTTCAGTGAGAACATTTGGAAAGCTTAAGTGTGCAGACACACACACACACACACACACACACACACACGTGCGAATGCACCCCCGTTGGCAGCATTTGGCGTTGCGAGTACGCCTTAAGAGAGACCCACTGGGAGACAGACGTTTCTCATCGCATCACACAAGCGGGATCCACGCACATGCATGCCCACACATGCACATACATACTACACACTCACACCTACATACAGACTCACCCTGTTTTCTCAACCAGGTGGCCCCAAAATAATCTTTCCAAGGCATAAACATTTACATTTCAGTGTGTATTTCTGTGTTTCTGAGGTGACAAATGCGTCATGAACTCTGCTGTCTTCTCGATTCCCCCTGCAAATATAGAATTTATACAAAATTCTATAGTTACACAAAAATATTTATGTGCGCATTAAAAACAGTCCAGACAGAAGACTGAGGATATAACAAATTAGCAAAGAAGAAGCAGAAAACACACACAGAGAGCAGATGGACACACTGACATGCAGATGTCTCAGATGGTTCTAACATCTTCTGTCAGGTTGTCATTTAAAGTGAGATGAAAGGGAGAGACAAGGAGGTGGAAAAGAGAGGAAGAGAGAAAACAATGGACTAAAAATAAAATATGACAGGGAGAACAAATGAGATGAGGGGGATAGAGGTGAAGCAGAAGGGAGATATAAAGTGCTCAAAAAAAAATAAATGAAAGCAACACTGAAAAAATATCGGATCTCAATGGGAAAGATTCATGCTGGATATCTCTACTGATGGATGGAATGGGCAAAGTATGTAATATGATAGAGATGAAAGGATGCCACATGGAAATTATCAATCTACGGAGAACTGAATTTAAAGACATTGTTATTATTAAAAAGTATGTTGCACGCTAGTCTATTTTGCCAGAACTTCATTGTATCAGCTCAGAATGGTACTCAATAGTTTGACTGGCCTACATGTGCCTGCATGCATGCCTGAGAATGACGGGGCCCCTAATGAGACGAGGACCGGACGAAGGCAAATCTGGACCAGGGCATCACCGAGCTCCTGGACAGTCTGAGGTGCAACCTGGCAGCACCGGATGGACCAAAGCAAAACGTCCCAGAGGTGTTCTGTTGGATCTAGGTCAGGTGAGCGTGGGGGACAGTCAATGCTATCAACTCCTTCATCCTCCAGGAACTGCCTGCATACTCTTGCCAAATGAGGCTGGGCATTGTCCACACTAGGACGGGGAGTAATGTACAGTGAGTACAGAAAGTATTCAGACCCCTTTAAATTTGTCACTCTTTGTTTCATTTCAGCCATTTGTTAAAATCAAAATAGTTCATTTTATTTCTCATTAGTGTACACTTAGCACCCCATCTTGACAGAAAAAAAACAGAAATGTAGAAATGTTTGCAAATTTATTAAAAAAGAAAAATGAAATATCACATGGTCATAAGTATTCAGAGCCTTTGCTGTGACCCTCATATTTAACTCCCATGCTGTCCATTTCTTCTGATCGTCCTTGAGATGGTTCTACTCCTTCATTGGAGTCCAGCTGTGTTTAATTAACCTGACTGGACCTGATTAAGAAAGGCACACACGTGTCTATATAAGACCTCACAGTGCAAATGAGAATCATGAGGTTAAAGGAAGTGCCCAAGGAGCTCAGAGACAGAATTGTGGCAAGGCTCAGATCTGGCCAAGGATACAAAAGAGTTTCTGCAGGTTCCTCAGAGCTCAGTGGCCTCCATAATCCTTCAATGGAAGAAGTTTGGGACCACCAGAACTCCTCATAGACCTGGCAGTCCAGCCAAACTGAGCAATGGTGGGAGAAGAGCCTTGGTGAGAGAGGTAACGAAGAAGCCAAAGATCACCGTGGCTGAGCTCCAGAGATGCAGCAGGGAGATGGAGAAAGCTCCACAAAGTCAGCTATCACTGCAGCCCTCCACCAGTCGGGGCTTTATGG
>VUQK01038628.1:0-15897 GCA_015106715.1 Bujurquina vittata | reverse complement strand
CACACACACACACACACACACGCACACACACACGCGCACACACACACACACACACACACACACACACACACACACACACACACACACACACACACACGCGCACACCCACACCCACACACACACTCACACACACACACACACACACACACACACACCCACACACACACGCTCGCACACACGCACACACACACACACACACACACACACATACACACACTCAGCTGCAAAGAGAACTATCTGTCAGCACCGAGCTCATGCTTCACCCTGATAATGGGATGACCATCAAAGGGGTGAATGGTAACCAGTTATGGTGCTGATGATGGAAAGAGTTTGGAGGAGACATAAAGAGAAATAAATGAATGCCAGAAAGAAAGAAAAAAACTCACCATCTTCAGTAGGAGACTCTTTCTCTGGGGAGACCATCTCTTCAAAACGAGCAAAGGACTTCCTGTCCTTTTTCCAGTCAAACAGGCCTGTGGAAGATAAAAAGACATCTTGTTTACAACTGCACTGCCATAAATTTAAAACTACAGATGACTTGTAAAAATGTACACACGAGTAATTGCTTTGCTTCCCAGAATTTTAAGTTTTCTGATAATGATTGAACCTAAATGACCATTGTTGGTCTCTAAGCAATGCATCATTGCATATTACTGCATAGCAACGAAACTATGCCGTTTAAGTGTCCTTGGATTCCTCATGAAGCCATGCCATAAATTCTTTGGAAGCACTTACCATTCCACTTGCCCCTGGGGTTCACTGGCTGATCTTCTCTGTAAAAGACACAACAAGCCGAGTCATTCAATGAAAGAAAAACAAAGACCACAAACACTACCTCTCTAGCCATTAATACCTGATGACTTTTAGTTTCACTTTACGTGGGGCGATTTCACAAGCTTTGACTGCATCCTCTAGGGTCATGCCCAGGGTGCACCTTCCACAGATATACAGGATCTTGTCATTGGGTTGGACACTGCCCTCCTCGCTGGCTGGGGAACCTGGCACCACCTCCAGACAGTAGATGCCCTGCCATTTACTGCCAATTCCGCCTGTAAGCTTTATTCCTGGAAAGGGCACACACAGAGATTAATTCACATTAATTCACAATACTTGACTGATGTGTTTCTATGCAGCGAGTCAAAGTCCCACCCAGCTGTCCTGAAGGGGTCTTGTATAGAACAATATCAGGCAGGCTGTCACAAGGGGGTGGAGCCACTAGGTTGCTAACTGCCCTCCCTAGTGTCATGCTCAGTCGCCTTGGAGATGACCTGAGAATAGTCATGGCAACGTCATCTGCCACACTGGTAACGTCATGCCCATTTACCTGGTAAAAGATGACAGAGAAGGAACAGTTGTCATATCAACAAGACGCTTCATACATGATTGCTTTTAAATGAGCAGGCACAAGTGTTGGCACATACTGTGACCAGCCTGTCTCCTGCCCTGAGTCGTCCATCTGCCTTGGCTGGATTGTCCAATATTTCTTGTATGTAGTAGCAGTTGTCCAGTTTGCTTCGAGTAATGGTAAACCCAAAGCTGCCGCTCCTAGACTTTGTCAGAATCACTGACAGCTCAAACTCTTTAACCAATCCCTGTCAGAAGAGAAACAAATCATAAACCCATATTTTATTCACAATAGAACATTAAAAAAAACACATCAAACGTTTGAGAAAATGTAACATTTTAAGAAAAAAATAAAGTAATTTTTAATTTGATGGCAGCAACGCGGTTGGGAAACAACAGGCTGGAAAAGGAAAATGGTGCTAAAAAGAAACAGTAAGTAAACATGGGCAAAGATTCACCTATCTGCAAAAAACTGGAAAAATTTCAGACTAATGCTCCTCACTGTAAAATTGTGTTGATTTTAAATATCTCATCATCTACAGTACATAATGTCATCAAAAGATTCTGGGAATCTGGAGAAATCTCTGTGCGCAGAGGGCCAAGGCTGATACTGAATGTCTGTGATCTTTAGGCCCTCAGGTGGCACTGCAACAAAAACAGAGCTGATTCTGCCTCTGAAATCACTGCATGGGCTCAGAAACACTTCCAGAAATCATCTGTGAACACAGTTCATTGTGCCATCCACAAATGTAGGTTAAAGCTCTATCACGCAAAGAAGGAAGATGAATCAAAATTTTAAATTCTTTTTGGAAAACATGGACAGTGCATCCTCTGGACTAAAGAGGAGAGGGGCCAGCCAGATTGTTATCTGCATCTTTGATGGTATGGGGGTAAATTAGTGGCTATGAAATTGACACATCTAGAAAGGCACCATCCAGTTGACATCTTTTTCAGGAAGGGCCTTGCATATTTCAGCAAGACAATGGTAAATCGCATACTGCATCAACAGCATGACTTTCTAATAGAAGACTCTGGGTGCTGAACTAACCTGTCTGCAGTGTGGACCTTTAATGAACTGAAGTGCATCGTGAAATGAAAAATATGACAAAGACGACCCAGGACTGTTGAGCAGCTAGAATCTATATCAGACAAGAAGTCCAGCAACTGGTCTCTTCAGCAAACGTCATGGGAAACTAGCAGACAAACTAATAGTGTTGAAAACATCCCACTCTAAGCAAAATTTAAGCAGTGATGTAAAAACAGAACATAATCAACTTGCCTTTCTTCGACTCTCTTCCTCTTCCTCGTCCAATTCTTCATCATCGTAATCTCTGTATTCCTTTTCTTTCTTTTCTATTTCTTCTCTAAGCTGGCTCTGAACAGCAGGGGGCAGCACTGTGGGGGGCAGCGTTGGGGCAGGTGGACTTGGACAGGGAGCCACTGAGATGATCTGGGCTGTGATAGGGGTCAATGGTGGAGGTTGGGGTGGAGGCACAATAGGGCGGCTGATCTTGGACATGGCTTTGTAGTGACTTGGAAGAAGCCCCTGCTGAATTGGGTGGTGCTTGGTTTTTGGGGGCTGTGTTGTGAGGGGCTGAGATGGGTGTGCCAGGGAGCACGTGGTGGGAGTGTCAGATAAGAGGTTGAGGGGCGAGATGGTGAAGTTGGGGTTTGGATTCTGCAAGCTGCTGGAGGTTTGAGAGCTAAAGTTGGCTGTTTGAGTGCTAGTGGTGGAATGGGTGTGAGGAGGTTCGAATGTGGAGCTAATGGTCAGGTACTCTTCATCTGCCATGATAGTGAGTCCATTTCCCATGAGGCAGTAGGTCACACTTCCATCTGCCTCCTCTCTAACTCCACTGCATACAAACAAACATATTACAAATCACTACAAATTACTACAAATCATATTTTGTAGTCCACTTGAAATACAGATGTTCCCGTTTATCCAACCATTAAACTATGTCCTGATAACCGACACCAGCCAAAGTTCTGAATAACCTCACAAATTGCACATTAACACATAAGAGCTGGTCAACCACAGCTTGGATTTTGCTATCCCTGGCCTGCCCTGCCATCTAGTTATATATGTTTAATGTAGCATTGGTAATAGTTTCACCTGTGTCTGCATCTGAAACATTACCTGGTATACACAGGGTTGGAACCATTCTTGGGGCAGACATCAATAAGCATGACAGTAGAGCCTGATGTTGTTGGAGCGTCCACTCCTGCATCATTGCTCTGCTTTTCTGCTTCTTCCTCTTTTTGCTCCTCTACTTTCCCAGCTGCTAGTTGGGCCTCTGTTGGAGCAGGTGGAGAGCCAAACCCAGGTGAGGCAGGTGAGGTAGGCGAGGTGGGTGATGCCGGCGAGACTGGTGAAGGAGGAGATGTAGGTGATGTTGGTGAAGGGGGTGAGCGAGGAGGAGATGGTGGAGTCTGGTGTGTCTGCACTTCTGCCTCGAGACTCTCCTGGCTCTCTGGGAGTTGTGGAGCTGCAGGAACTTCTGAGCTTTTCTCTATTGTGTTGGTCAGCGCTTCCTCCTGGTTGGAGGGCTTCTTGAGGAGCTGGCTGTAGTCCTCTCCTAGCCTGATGTCCAGAGATCGGGATCGAGCATCACGGAGGGATGTAAGACTCTATAGAGTCAGACAGGAAGTACAGCAGTTTTCTATGTTAATGTCTGCCTTGGGACTGACTTTACGGTGATTCATGAGTATATTAGCTTACCAGCGAGTTATTATCTACATCATTTAATGCTCTAGGACCAGGGCGGCAGATCATCAGATGAACCTCACATGGAGCTCCACGTAGCAGGAGCAAAACCCTCTGAGACAAACAGAAAAGGGCGATGGGCTAAGAAACTCTGGGTTGGTTAAAACATGAGGCAGACTCAAAATGTGCACAGCTATCTGACTGCCCTTTGTTACCAATACTATTGTAACTTCTTGGTAGTACAGAAAAGAATAAATGACACACGCTCAATGACACAAGCTGCTTTCTATTTCAAGTGGTACAAGATTAAAGGATTAGTGAAACAATGAGGTGACTGAGATCTCGAGTGAGAACAAGGCCACTTGTGTCACTCATACACTCAGAAGTCCATTCCTGACTATCCACAGATGACATGACCTCCTCCGCTAACACGAGTTCACACTGTTTTAAGGCTACCTTGGCTACCCCAGACCCCTGCAACTCTGAAAAGGTTAACCGAAAGAAAATGGATGGATGGATGTCAATTCTACCTGATAAGAAAGATTCTTGAGAGGCTCTCTGTTGACAGACAGAATTACGTCTCCTTCTCGGAGCAGGCCACTTTCTAGTGCTGGCTGACCTGGGAACAGACGTTTGATGCGCACCACGCTGCCACGGTCTGGTCCTGATTTCAGCTGTGAAATATAAAAGCTGAAGCCAAGGCCAGACAAGCTCTTCCTCAGCACCACTTCATGGGTGTTTTCTAGGAAAGATAAGAGATGGAAGGAAATCTTTGAGTATTAACATGTGAAATGCAATCTTTAATAGGTAGAGAGAGTTGCAATGTTATACACTGTGTAATTTAAAAAAAAATCTTACAAATAGCTGTTTATGTCAATGATTTTCTCAAAACAATTATTTGGTAATCTATTTCCCCCCTTTTGTTTAACTTTTTTCCTAACAGTGCCAGTAAAGATGGGAAGGCTACATGCCAGTGAACAGGAAGCTTTAAGATTTCAGTGCATGCAGTCTCAGGGGACTGAGGCAGCATCAGCCTTACATGACTCTGACAGCAACCACAATGTAGCTGTCAGATGACTCACAGCCCCCTCTGGGCCATGTGCATATGAGTGTGTCTCCCTGACACTGCCTATCTTTTCTTTTTTCTTTTTATATGAGGGTGTGTGCCCTTTCTTCTCCCTTCTCACCATCAGTTACAAAGCTGTAGTCCTTGGCTCGACCACTCAAGGTCGTTTCCATGGAGACTTCAGTCCTGGGGGGCTGTGTGTGTGATGCACTATGGACCAAGGCAGGGCAGGGCGAGTCAGGTCTAGGCTCCAAGATTACTGTGGGCTCCCTTTCCAGCAGCAGGCTCACCACCTATGGGAAACACATGATTCACATACTCCCCCCTAAATATATTTAATTGAAAACAACTTCATAGCAAGCACAGAGAATAATATGTAGCGGAAATGAGTTCCTCTAAATTTTTTCACTGCATACATGTTGTCATGCAAGTCTTTTTAATTGTGAATTCCAAAATAATTATATAAAGGTTGTTTGGACTTTTGCACTTTTACCATTATGTTAATTTTTATGGTAAAGTTACGCTAATAAAATCAGGATTGGAAGACATGAAAAAAAATATTACCTGTGTGGAGGACAGTCACTTAGTAATGATATTAATTTAATCATATCAGCAAATGAGAACATTTGTGCATGTGTGTATGTGTGTGTGTGTGTGTGTGTGTGTGTGTGTGTGTGTGTGTGTGTGTGTGTGTGTGTGTGATTGTGTTCCATTGCATGAGCATGTGTTCGTGTGTGTATATACCTCCCCAGTCCTCTTCAGGAACTCGACAGCTTGATGGTGATTCACGCCCCTCAGGTTGCACCCGTCAACCTCCAGCAGTCTGTCACCTTTCATATGCACAAACACAAACCTCATCATCATTAGCAACATCAAAACCTAAACTCTGTGCGTGTGTGTGTGTGTGTGTGTGTGTGTGTGTGGCTGATAGCATGTCAACAAATCTTAAAGTTTCTCCTGCTCACTGAGGCATGCGCAGACACAGCAAAGTGTCGCTCCAGTGCCACACGCATGTACAAGTTACAAAATTTAAACAACAGCAACGAGTTCAAAAATGTGTTGTCTCAAAACATTTTTGTATGCTCTTTAGGATTGAGCTACACAGCCTGGGAACAACTGTCGAATCCACAGCCATCCACTTTTTTTTTTCCATAACCTTTTACCTTTTTTGAGACCTGGTCGTATCTTATAATAAAGCCAAATAAAACAAGTGCAAACCTCCACCGAGGTAGCTCACTCTCTGAGCAGTATTTGCTTTTAAGAGAATAGTATTTTTATCTATTTATTTTGTTTTGTTTTTTTAAGGTTTAAAAGTACTTTAAGAGGTTTGTAGTGCAGTAAAAGTTAGGTAGCATGACAAATATTTACTTTGATTACGCAGACATTATGTTGGTGTAGGTAATGGATAATAGGTATTGATTTGGAAGTAGCTAGATGTGAATAAATTGAGCTTTTTATATAATATTATACAACAGTATGTTTCTAACTAGATAGGCAGCTCATTCTCCCCCTTGACAACACCTTTAAAGATGTAAACACTTTTGGGGTCAACTTGAAGGAAAGGCACATGTGAAATGTAAAAGTGAGGGCAGAGGTCAAATGTGAGATGATATTTTAAATCTTTATATGGAACTTTCTTTATGTTGACAATACACTTCACACTTGTAAGAATAATAGTTTTAAATTATAAGGCTTTTGGTCAATTTTTGACCAATAAATCATGAAGTTGAGCTTGAAGACCTTTGTGGAAGTAGCCAAATTTTAATGGACTATTAACAAGACCCCACTCTACACCCCTACAAGCGTTATCATCCTTTTGAGCTATCGTGTTTAAAGAATGGCACATCCAGCATAACTAGCGTTACACATGCATGCAAACACCACCAAAACATAACCTTCTTTGATGGAAGTAAAGATTACCAATTTGAATGCGCCCATCCTGCTCAGCAGCACCTCCAGGCACCAGACTCTTGATGTAAATGCCTCCATCATGCACGTTAGTGTTTATTCCTCCCTTTGGCAAGACAGGTTACAAAACAAAGGAATTAGTGTCACTGGCCTCAAATAATGGAAACGACCCACACTGACTCAGCATGCAGGAATCCCGGTTGCTGTGTAGTTTGCTTGTTACATAAAAGCCTTTGCCATTATTGCCTGTAAGTTAATTTGTACATTAATTTCTATCAATGTAAATGAGTCAACATAAATTATGTGACATTATATCAAGAAACTGTTAATTTTACAGCTTCCCTATTCAAATTTACTGAGTAACAAATCCAAAGTGTACATTCTTTAACAGCTAGAGAACATGAGGCAAACGCTCTTCATTGAAAGGGTACATTTCACTCACAGCAACACTGATGCCGAGGCTTCCACTGCTTTTCTTCAGCTCCACTACACACCGCTCCCCTGATTTAAGGCTTATAATAGAGGGCGACCGAGAACAAATATCCTGAAAAAGAAGCAGAACAAAGGCATCATGTTAGATTACAGCATGAAATACATTGTAGTGCTTAGTAGGTACAAGTCGAGAGGTAAAAGAAAGACGGGGACAAAATATGTGTATTTAGTGGGAACTAGACTTAATTTAAATATTAAAAGTGAGAAATGCTTTTGTTTTTGAAAAAATATATTTGCTCATTTTGAATTCGATACCAGCAACACATTTAAAAAGAAATTGCCAGTACATCAAAAAATACAAACAAAATCTCTCACATGCAAAGAAAAAAAACCTGCAGCCTTCCATCGGCCCGACCTTGTTAAAGATTAAAGAAACAGAAAACTGCCCTGTGGTCTTAAGCGTCCAAATTGGAACTTTCCAAGTCGTTACCAGCGCACACTTTAAAAGCTGTCTTTCATATTGACATGGGGGTGCTTTAGTGCACACATCCTCAGTAATCTGCACAGCTGTGAAGCCACCATGCTGAATGACATATTCAGGTTTTGGAGCAACATATGCTGCCACCAAGACAACAGGAATTCAGTGATTTCAGCCAGACCTGCCAAACCACATTCTGCAAACGCTACATACTGCTGGTACCAAATTTAATCAGTCATGTAATTAAAACTAACTAACTAAATAGTTAAAGCTTCTCTGTGTCAACATTCATTTGTACATTTTTCTAGTAAATGTATAACATTTCATTCTATTTTTATTTGCATTTTACCTGGGGGTCTCAGCTTTTTCAGAAATGGGGTTAACACTACAATGATACCATGTATCAGTACACTGAATATCACAAAGTAATGACAGAGTAGCTTACAGGCAGAAAGCTAATGTGTTCCAAAAATAGAAAGAAATGAATGAGTGTGTCTTTTCTCATGATGCCCTTGAATGACAACATCTTTCAGTTTTATCCAATTAATGTGGCCGCTTAATCTGTTTATCAGTTAGCATTGGACTCTTTTATCAGCTTTGACAGCCATGCTTTTTTTAAAAGAGCAACATAACTCATTTCTAACCATTATCTCCTGAGCACTGGTCCTAACCTGGGCGTCATGTATTCGCACCACAGGAATGTGAAGCTTCCTGCTGTGTTTTGGAGTTGCCATGCTGGACAATGCGATGGCCTCCTCAAGCTCCTCCACTGCGGAACGGTACTCTGTGCCACTCAGGGTAGTCTGTGACCCAAAGCTCCTCTCCAACCCCAAACCAAGAGTACTTTGACTCAAGGAACTCTGCCGGTCCTTCAGCGACTCTGACAGGAAACAAGCCAGGTGACATTAGAGACCTCAGAGCACAAAATAACTGCTGCTCTACATAGTAATGATCTGATAATAATTTATGAATATTTGAAGGGCTGATGAAGAAAGCATCGAGCAGATCTTACGTTTAGGCTGGGACACAATGAGCTCCACCTCATCTGGGCTGCTCTGTAAGATGGCCGCAGCTTCAGTGAATGTCACGCCTTCCAAACTAGTCTTGTTGAGTGAGATGAGACGTCCACCTGAGAAAATCAGCAAATCACCTTCGAATCCTTATGACAGATTATTTTATGCATTCTCTTTCTTTAGTGATTTTATGTTATAGTGTCATCCAGTGTCTGCATTTTCAGTCCCTATTGTTTGAGCTTCACACCTGGTTTGATTCGTCCGTCTTTGTCTGCAGGCCCATCAGGCACAATGGAAGCAATGAAGATCCCAAGGTCCAGTTTACCTGTATTGTCCTCTCCCACAATCACAAAACCTGAAACAGGTGAGAAGAATATGAAGTCTTCTGCTACAGAATCATATTGAAATTGTTAGACAAGTAATTCTCAACTAAACCTGCCATAATAAACTCACCAAAACCCAGCTTGGGATCTTTCTTCAAGGTCACACAGACTATCTCTCTCTCTGGTGGGGTCCTGGCTGGTGTATCAACTGCAAAATAAATTTTTAAAAATATGATAAATGACCAGCTGTAAATCTATTTATGTACTTTGTTTGTCTTGTTATTGTTCTCTGGGCCACAGGGTTAGGTTGAATGTCCGGTTTGGGTTTAGCTCAAATAAAGAGACAAAAACATTAATGCTTGTGAGTACTTTATTAGTGTCCTAATCACCAAATCTAGAATTAGATCTAAATACATGTAGAAAATATATCAACTCAACATCAAAAGGCCCCAACTGGCAAAAAGAATTATTATTGTTGTGAGGGGACAATGTTAACCATTAAACCACAGTGTCTCTCTAATTTAAATATGCAGATGGACGTCATATTTCAAAGCTAAATATGATTTAGATGCTCCCAAACAGGTGTTAGGAGGTCCATGGTGACTTTTACTCAAACAGTTATTGCATTTTTGCATGTGCAAAATTGATTAGTTTGACATGTTCACCTCGAATGGAGGATGAGGCATCAGAGTCCTGCTTCTGTAGTGACACACTGGACATCATTCTGGGAAGAAGCTCTGGAGTACTACAACATATGTGCACAGTGACATTAAGCTAAATCCACCTCCATATTTTTTGTAATAAAAACATAAATCTTGTCATTATTATCAATGTTACCTCCAACACTGTCGCTCTTTTACATCCCTGAGGCCTCCTGTTTCAGGCGGATCCTTGTTCAGTTCTCGGCTCATCTCCCTCCTCATCTCTCTCTGCTGCCGCAGTCGAGCCTCCAGTTTGGCAGTCAGGTCATCACAGGACTTGGAGAGGGAGTCTGGTTGACCCGGCGCCAAACCCACATGGTTCAACATGCCCTCTGAGCAGGATATTCGCCTTAAGTTCAGGTTACGACCCCGGTAGGCGGACATGTACTTTTCCATGTTTTCATCTGGAGAAACAAAGGCGAAACAGATGTTATTTACTCTTTATTAAAACCTTTTTTAAGATTAGTATTGCTAAAATCCAAAACAATATTATTCTGTACACATGGAGAAAATCTCCTGGTCACAATACTCTTTTCTTTTCTCTTTTGGAATAAATATGATCTGCTTTTTCTACTGTACCAGCCCTACCCCTAACCCCAGGAGAAATGAGAAAAAAGAATAAATCAATCTAAGACAAATGATCCTGTCCAGTTTGTGAACAAAGCAAGAGAAACACAAGGAGCGCAGGACATCCAATATGCACAGCTGAGATTTGAATTTGATCACTGAGACAAGTTCCTAACATAATGCATGTTAATTTATTATAGCGAGAGACCAGAAAAGTTGGCATCAGGCTGAGAAAAGAAGGAAAAACTACACAAAAACCATAAAACACAAAACATCGATGTAAAACTGATAAACAGGATGGACAAATTTCTCTGATTTCTCTTTCACTTGGGCAGTTTAAACAGTCAGAATATTCCCACCTGGTATCAAGGTGTGGTTTAGCTGTCGCGACGTCATCTCGCTGTGAAACTTGTGCTGTGCTGAGCAGAGGTTCAGGAGGTACTGTGCTATTTTTGAGCTTTCTGTTACAAAACCATGCTTTTTACCGCTGGGCCCACCACATTCTATAATCAGTTTACGTCGCTGAAAGACACAGACCATTATGCACTTCTTTGAGCTTCATAGCAATATTAGCTCTGCAAAATAATGTCTTATACCGCTTAGCATTAAAAGATGACTAAAAGATCAGATTTTTTTTACCCCAGTGGATATTGAGTCAGTTTCCCTCCAGAGGAAGCGCCTGGTGACAGTCCGGACGTGGTTCTTCATCTCATACACGATGATTCCTTTGGCACAGACTCCCAAAACCAACTCTCCAATCACCGGCCTTTTCTCTCTCCCCACACGGTGGAACATAACTCCATACTCTGGTAGCTGCTGCGTAATCTGGTGTGCACATGTTTTTCAGATTTTATGTGACTCTGTGTGAGTGTAGCTGTTGATCTTAAACCAGATATATTTATAAACTAAATAAAACAGCAAAAATATCATCAAATTAAAAGCAAATAGCAATAAAAAAGGTCACAGACTTATTAATATAGCATACACACAGTAACCAAAGAACAATATGAGCTACTTTTTAAAAGAATCTGTGTACTGTGTGGGAGTAAATGAATTATTAGTGTGGCTACCTTTAGGTACTCCATTTCTGCCTCTTCTGGCAGCATCTGTGCATGATTTGCATGCAGTCTTGGCAACTCTTCCTTGACACTGGGCAGGGCAAGCTTCTCTAGCATCCTCTTGGACACATAGTGCTCTGGCTGGTAATAGTTCTTGCCATATAACTAAAGAAAGAGACACAAAAAGGAACCAAATGTAACACACACTGGCAGATAATAATGCTACTACTTAAAGACATGTCACAAACATGATTTTTATGTCCTCTGTACCTCTGGCATGTAATCACCAAACTCAGCCTGCAGGGCAAGAGCAGCCAGGAACAATCCTGTCTCCTCATTACAGTAAAGTCTGTCCTCCAAGATATCCTTACGCAGCTGTAAGTAGTACTGGTGACGAGTCAGTTTGTGCCTAGGAAGCAGGAAAAAATAATAATAAAAAGCAACAGTGGCTTTATCTATCCATTTCTCAAAATGAACTTCCGGCATATGAGTAAATCACAGCACTGCTGCAGCACTTACAGAATGAAGGAGATATCATCAACAAAAAATTTGACTCGAAGAAACACCAAAAAGGAGGATATCTGCCCTTTTTTCCAACTGTCAGGTGCAACTTTGGAGATTTTTGTTTCATGATCCAAAAAGAAATATTCATCATCTGCAGAATGCCAAAGAAAAGCCTCTTTAACCACACACATCTGAAGTGACTAAAACATCCAATCATGGAATGTCAGATTAAGCTTCATTTCATTCAGTTTTTATCTGAAAAAATATTCAGAAAAAACTGAGTTCACAAGTGAGGACATCAAATTTCTAGCTGGGTATTTTCAAATGAATTTTTACTGCCAACGCTTTCCGACACTCAGTGCAGTCAAGATAGGTCAGGTCCCATTTAATATCTCCTCTTACCATCTAGGAAGGCAAGACCAAAGTAAAAGTGTTCCACCAAGTTTGCGTGTGCGACCACCATGTCAAACACATCTCTTGCCCTGGACTTAATGTCACAGCGAACCACCACGTACTGTCCGTTAGGCATCACAACAGTCACTTCTCTCTGAGACGAACATGAACGGCCCTTTCTGGACTGTGGTGTACACACACAAACACACAGGCAAACACTTACATGTACATACATATACAAATGCTATACATGCAATTATGCAGATAGACACAGTTCAGCATGCAAGAAAAGACAAGCTAAAACAATGTGAACAAACAGAAATTTAAACAGAAATTGCTCAAGTGGGCAAGTGACCCACGATTATTCATTTACCACAATAGATCCTGGAAGCTCAAGAAAAATCTGCTGCTCATCTGGCATTCTGATGAACTCAGGACCCAATGCCTGAAAAATAAATAAACGATTTATTTTATATATATAAAATATATATATATATAAAATAAAATCAATATATATTTTATATATTGATTTTATTTTATATATATATATATATAGCTACATGTACACAGAGATCCACAGCATGCACATTTAATTCATGCTCAACAAAAACACTGAACTTGAGTTATGTCACTAATACATACCAGGTAGTCTTTGAGCTTACCTTAGCTTTTCTCTGGCTCAGGCTGAGCGAGGAGTCGCTGAATGTGATGGAGGGACTGTGAGATCTGCCTGATGTCTTAGGAGAGATGTCGTGATGGGGACTCCTACCAAGCCAACTGCAGTTGCTGTCCCTGTGACGAACCCCACGAGGGATTCTGAGGGGAGAAAGGTGGGTGGGGAAGGACAGGTTGTGTAATAGCTGTGCCGACGAGTTGGAAAAGTCAAACAATGAGAAAATGTCACGTCCCCTCAAAGTCAGTCCAGACAATAAGGGAGGGGGAAATGAGGAGAGGACAGATTTATCTATGCTGACATGAACACACAGATGGCATCCTTCCACGCTGTCGGGATTTAGAGATGGTGTGCACGTATGCATGCATATATACATGCCTTTCTAAAGAAGATTGGTACAACGATGTGGGAGAGCTTCTTGGTCTTTGTCTCCATGGTCTTTGAGGTAAACTCCCTATAAAACAATAAATTAAAAAAACTAGCATGTATATTGCCAAACCATACATGATCACATAAATGTACGCATCATTCAGGAATTATATCCTGACACTAAAGTTATGGGTTTTGGCATGTAACAAATTACTCTGAAAGAAATCCTGTGACTGTATGAAATGCGTACCTGACTTTGAATCAGAGTCCGTTGAGTATCTTCTACCTTCAGCGCTTCCTTCGCTGAAGTCTGAAAATGGCCCTCTCTTTCCTGTCATCCAGGTAAGAAATGAAAGATGACAGCAATGTTTCATTTGGTTCTTTCTCTGTGCTGCCCTGAGACAATAAGATGTTTGGACAGAGCTGAGGCTGGTGGAGGTTTTAGCTCGGAGCATCTCGCACTCAGTATCTGATTACTGGCTCTTGCAGGAGCCTAATCCTCGGCTTGCTTTAGGTTAAGATTTTAATCCTGCTGACCGGTCTACAGGCTTGAGTCAAACGAACAGTGACTGCAGCTAAATATGTAGATGGCATCTCTTAAAGGTCAAATTTAAGAGAATTTAGTAAGGAAGCCTTTTAATTTAGAAATAAAATGACTCAGCTTTCATGAGCGCATTGGATGTTACTGGTATGACTGGTTTAATAAAACTGTAACATGCTCACCATGAAGTCGTTCTCTGATCATCAGGCTTCTGCCACTTAGAGGGACATTGCTGTCTGGCAGAGATGTCTGGTCCATCTGGATAAAAAAGGGGCCACTGATATTCACAACCATTTTCATTTTTTGTCCCTAGTACATAGTGTGACATTATTTTCACTCACAGAATGCCCTGGTGAGAAGATTAAATGCCATCAGACATGACATTATTGTAGAAGGACTTTTTTGCAACTCACTGATTCATGAAAAACCTCCTCTACCAGCTGCCTGATGACTTTGGCGGGGGGCGGCAGGATGGAGGCTTTGAGCTGAGATTCGCAGGCTTCCAGGATCGAGTTGAGGTTTACCCGGCGGTGAGAGAGGTCCTCACACATGCTGAGGAGGAGGCTATTTAGATGGTCGCTCAACTGGACTGGCTGGAAATGAGAGTTTAAATATTAATTATAACAGCTTAGTTGTGGCTCTTTGATGGTTAATGAAAAAGTAAATAATGAATTTGTATTTGGGACTCTTACCTGATTTTGAGGTAGGTGAAAATCAACTGACCAGTAGAGAGTCATACCCAGTGAATACACCAGCATCTGTACAACAGGGAAAAGCAGGTTTATTTTTGCATTTGTTCATAGTGTATTTAACAATATGTTGATGTTTTGAAGACACATTCTAATTAGTTTTAGGCATTATAATGTTAATGCACATGTAGAGCTCTGAAGTGCAGATTTCCGGCCAAAGTATCCTTTGCTCCGCCGCTAGATGGCGTGCTTACACCTTATTCGACCTTCAACTCCAGACATCCTGAGATTTTGCACTCAAACGCAAAAGACGCATCAGTTTGTGACTGCAATGAATTTCAGTGTCATTAAATCGTTGCAGAGTTTAAAGCTGCTAATAAGCTGGAAAGCTACAGGACCTAATACTCTGCACTATTTGTGAAGTCTGCCTCCCACTTTCATGTTATGTACTGGGACAGGTAGGAGAACACATCCACTGACCCTCTCTGTGGCAGGTTTGGTTGAGCTGGCACGGCCCTGCAGCATCTCTGGAGCGGCGAAGGTGGAAACCTCATCTGATAGGCCACAGTTCTTGAATGCTAAGGTACCAGTGGCTGACAGCAGTAGGGAGGTGGGGCTTATGATACTGCACATATTGTTGTGACCTGAAAAAAGGAACAATTTATATACTATATGGCTGCTGCTACAGTTTTCCACTAAAGCCAATGAATGAATGAAACAATAGTGCAAGCTATGTTCAAAGGTTTTCATAAATTTACACTGCAGCAACATGATAGTATGGTCATAGCATTATAAGGCATGATGTACGTGAGGCTAAACTAACAGGAGTGAGGTGGGGAGGGTCTAAAATGCGTTACCCTTATAAGAGACATCCACTAAAGATTCTGCAGTGCCCAGCAGCAAGGACCAGACCTCTTCCTCCAGCAGAGGTCCCCCTCGTGCCTCCAATACTTCAGCTAATGTAACAAATGTGCTGCTCATTCTGCACACATTCCACGCATGCACCTGAGGGAGAATGCATATAGAGAACATATGCATAATACACACACTTACACATGCAAATTATAACTCATTAGAGGTATTTTTGACAGTAATATTCTAAAAAGAGGTTTCATTGTTCTTGATCTACAT
>VUQK01038627.1:0-10748 GCA_015106715.1 Bujurquina vittata | reverse complement strand
ATCCAAGGTTTGGGACAATTTCACACTCACTCTTTAAAAAAAAAAAAAAACTCCGTTTTAAAAAAACGTAGCGAGTGTGAAACTGTCCCAAACCTTAGATCGTCTAGCACGCCGTGTTCTTTTTCAATTAGCCGCCATGACTTAACACGCCGCTGAACGCTATTGCGCTCGCCAGAGATAGGCGGACGTGAAGACGTCTCACTCCGTCAAAAAAAAAAATCACCAATTTAATTGTCGACTATAATCGACAATTAAATTCGTCGTCAACTATTTTTATTGTCGATTATTGTCGACAATGTCGAATAATCGTTGCAGCCCTACTGTGAAGTGAGGTAACGAGAGAGGAAGGCTCATTCTATAGATTCCACAGAGTAGCCCTCTGCTGGCCAACACAGGTTTTACACTGGTTTCACTTTTAAGACTTATGTTTATCTTTTATATACAGTTTGTGCAAAGACCAAAACAGAAGATAATATGATAGTAGTGTACTTTTTATACAGACTTCCATATCCAGTGGCTGACAATTATAATTTGTGCATTTTGGAAGATTAATGTCACATTGAATCCATTTTAAACCTGAGATTTTAAACCTTAATCTTTGATTTTTGAGAAAATATACACAAAGTAAGTTTAAAATAAGTTTAGAAGGGCATTTATAGCTATGATTATGTCAAGCAATTTACGTCATACCAGTGGCCATTGCTTATTTATTTATTTAATAGTTTTGTTTGTTTCCTTTTTCATTCCTTATTCATTTATTAATTTGAAATTAATATAATTACTCATCGCTCGTTTTAATTTTAACATTTCAAAATAAAAGCTTTCAAGTTTCAAGATTTAAACAACAAATCCTCGCTCCAGGTAAACAAACGTCACTCACATCCCAGCAGGGATGGAGGGTTACATCTGCAAAGCCTCTGAGCCATTATGCTTGAATGCTGATGCACACCTATGTCAAAACACTTTAACGACACGCAGTGTGGCCAGCATCGCGTGAGAAAACCTGCATCAAAAATGAGCTATCAGGAGCGATTACCCGTCTCAGTTCTCATAAATATGTGTCACTGTGGCAGAGACAGCGATTGTTCTGCTCCTTTCATCTCTAAATTGAGCTCAATTTGTATATGATCTATATATCGTTAGCCTAATAGCATAATTTCCTAAATCATATTTTGGCCAAAATTGAGATATCTATCTAAATGAATCTACACTGTTAGCAGAGTAGAATCTCAAAATATGCCAAAATATGACTTAAACACTTTTGCTAATTGGCTGACGATATTGTACATAGCTGGGAGACCCAATTATTTCAGATGTCAGGAGTCAAATCAACGTACGTACACGGAAAAAACTGTTGCGTGTCTTACCGGGTGATGCTGTCCTGCCCTTCCTCCAGCTTTCTATCAGCACCGGAGGAGAGCGTTCCTCCCCGCACGTCTGCCTGCACACAGGGAAGCCCCCGTGCTGCTGGGTCCTAAAGCCCGCACCGCTCAGCCGTGCCCAATGACGCGCACTGTTATTTTTAGTCCTTGGTTTTTATTGGATTGTTTAGGAGATACCGGAACAGGTGATCATTTTTTCTTGTGAGTGCATCCCATGGGATTTTTTTTTATCAGTTTCAGACAGGAAGCTCTAAATACTGGCATGCTGCTGGATGTAGGACTTTTGATAATGCCAATTGTTATTTTTATTTTACATTATTTATTCAACACAATTGACAGAGATAGCCGAAGCTGCAAACAGATGAGTCATACACTACAGAAGAAGAGGCGAACGAGTAAGTTTTGAAAAAAAATGTGTGCGTACGCGCGTGCGTGCGTGTGCGTGTGCGTGTGCGTGTGCGTGCATGGGGGGGGCGGGGCTAGTGAACGGTTGCTTGTGTTGTGTAAACTTTATTTTTTTGGAGCTTGATATCATTGTTCATCTCCTGTTGGCTTTAAGTCTGATTTTATTCCCTTTTTGGGGCTTCCAGACATCTCACAGCAGGAAGCTCACTCAGTGGGTTTATCCCCCAGACGCTGAGGAGGGGGGCACTTGTGAACCTGATTGTGTTGGAGTGAACCATGTCAACACATTTTGAATAACTAGAATATCCCTTTCTGCAGATGGCGAGTCCACCAGAGAGACCTGGTCCATGTAGCTCATTTGGGCTGAACATGGCCAGGTCCTATGAGCTAAGGCCCAACCACAAGCCCTCCCCCAACCCCCCACAGGACTATTTCCAGGGTAGGGCCCCAGTAACCCCAAACTGGGCATGGTAAGTCCAGTCCTGACTTTTCCATAAAGGTCTAGCGAATTTTATTTAGCCTGGCCCTGTACCTAGGACCAGTTTGCCTTGGGAGACCCTACTAGAGGCAAACTGCCCCTGACATCATAATTCCTAGGCTCATTAGGGCACACAAACCTCCCGACCACAATAAGGTGCTGATTCATGAAGGGGGTTTCATAGATTACTAAATCACAGAGAATATTCAAAGACCATTAGACCACCATATATTACATCTCTAGGTTTTATTTGCTTGATAGCAAAAGAACTGTCACAGTTTGTTCTAAAGACTCAATGCAGGACGCAAAAAAATCAAAGATTTTAATGAACACTCAAGTAACCACAGGCGAGTATTTGCAGCTCTTCAGAAAAGTACAAAGATTAATTTCAAAACAAAGGATTTCAAGAGTCAGTTTCTTCATAGGATCTGGTCCAGTTACCACAAGGCAGGTAAACGCTCACTGTTTGTGCAGGTTGCAGGTTCAGGTAAGTTAATACAGGACTGACAGGAGCCGTCACAGATAAGTCTGACACACAGATGACAGAGGGAAGGAAAGATGGAGCAGACAGAAGCCGGGTCAGCGCCTAAGAGGTCTGGTTTGACCTCTGCTGTACCAACAGAAAGGGTGAAAACTCTATTAGACCTTAAGCAGGTTAGGAGGATAATAGGAAGCTCCTGCATGCTTCAGTCTTGTGGTGGGTCTGTGTGTGTGTGTGTGTGGCAGATACTGGGCAAGAAAATGTAATAGAGGGGGATGGAAGTGAAGAGAGCAAGGAGAATGAAGGTTTCCCGGAGGGTGACGGGAAAGATGAGGCCGTCTGTGGTTATGTGCAAAGAAGACATAGAAGAAATGATTGTGCACCTGAAGGTGTAATCTCTCCTGCAATGCTCTGACTGACAGAGTGTTAATAATGGGGGAATAAATAAACTGCAGTGCTGTTGCTGGAGGCTGGAGACTGTGGTTTGATGACGTCAACAATTCCCCTGCCCCACTTTACCCCTAGACAGGGAGCATGTGTGCGTGTTCAGACTCATGCATCTCACCTCTCCACCTTCTAATTCCCATAGGATGGCGCTCCATTTCCCCTGACTGATCATGAATGAGCACATGTTTTAAGAACATGCTCAGCAGTTTGCTTAACACATAACACCATGCTCCAAAAACCACCTTCGTTTTTTTTCCAGCTTGTTTTGCTTTACTCCTGCGTTACGTGTTTTCACGTCTGCAGCCATGCTCGTCCTGGATGCCTTAACCTCTGTGCAGTCTGTAGGGAGCAGCTGCGTGACTTGTTGTGTAACTGTCATGGCTGTGCAGCAGTGTGGAAACTGTCTGACAGCACCGCCGACTGGTTTCATTGTGTCATTGGTGCAATTGTATGTCCAGCCATTGGTCAGAGGATACTAACTCATCTTTCACAGCATAATTTCCATTAATATATAGTTTGCTTTACTACAGCCACAACATGGCTACATTACATGTTTATAAATTGGACTGCAGAGTTACTTTATGACACCAAAGCTAAAAAAAATTCAGACTTTAAATATTTTCCCTGCATCCTTTGTGTACAATGTAATAGCAGGTGAACTATTGGGCTTATTAACTCAAGTGAAATATTTGAGATTTTATAGTGTCTTGTCCCATTTAAAAAAAAAAACAAAAACATATCACCTAACTCCAAGCTATCACAAAAGCAGGTTCACCCTGAGCATATGTGGCAGATGTGAAAAGGTCTGTAGGAGCCATGGAGAACGTTATGCTGCCTGGAACATAGTTCAGGATGAGTCAGTGATGGTCTGGGAAGGCACATCCATGGAGGGACACACAGACTGCAGGCAACAGCACCCTGACTGACATCAGGTATCAGGATGAAATCCTCGGATCCACTGTCAGATCCTACACTGGTGCAGTGGGTCCTGGGTTTCTCCTGGTGCACGACAATGCCCAGTGTCCAGGAGCTCAGTGATGTCCTGCTCCAGATCTGAGACGAGTTCCCCCCAGGACACCATCCTTCGTCTCATTAGGAGCCCTGACGTTGTCAAGCAGTCATACAATCACGTGGGGGCCACACAAACTACTGACCATCATTTTTGAGTTGTTGCAATGAGATTTCAGTAAAATGTTCTCGCTGCTGCATCATTTTCTCACTTTAATTTTTGGGATGTCTTTGAATTCAGTCTCTTTAGGTTGATGATTTTCATTTCTATCAAACAACCCTTTTGTTAGATGGAACTTCCTTTTGTTCCCAACACATCACCCAGTCCATGTCAGTTGATATCCAGAACAATATATTTTCCCCACTGAGATCTGATGTCAGTGTTCATTTTTTGGAGCACTGTAAAATAAACCTCCAACGGAGAAAATATTTCCCCATAAATGCAGCAGCTCTACAGCTTCAACAAGACCTTCTAGATGAGGGATCCTCACATCAAGGCCTCAAGGTCCGGTGTCCTGCAGGTTTTATATGCGTCCCTGATCCAACGCACTTGAATCAAATGGCTGAATTACCTCCTCAGTATGCAGTCAAGTTCTCCAGAATCCTGCTAATGACTTCTACATTTGACTCAGGTGTTTTGAATAAGAGACATCTAAAACCCTGAGGCCTGGATTTGAGGATCCCTGTTTTAGATGTCATTGTACCTATGAGGCAGCAGAGTGCTAACCGCTCTGTAAAAATTTACTTCAAATATGTAAATTTAATAGAGCTCTGCCCAATCCAGTATTAATATTGAGCTTCTCTGTTGACTTAAACTCTGTCGGTGTATTTTGGAGGCCCATCATCTTCTATTTCTGTGTACACACACTTTTTTATATTACATCATCAATATATAAATAAAATCATGTTCACTATCATCCAAAAATAAATAAAAACCCACATACAAGTACTTAATTTATTTAAACAATTTTAAAATACACAAATACAGTGGCATTACAAATGAGGAGCAAAGGTTTTGAGGCGTGAGTGAAAAATGATCTCCCATGACTCCACAGAAAGATGCAGTTTGGGACATGAGGAACAATCTCCAACAGTTAAAAGCAAAACTGACAAAAATAAAATAAAGATAACTGCGTGAGGCAGACTGCAAAACTCATCCCATGTAAATTGTACTTGCATTTATTATAGCCATCAGTGGAACAAACAGGTTAATGCATCACTTTTTTGATTTTCAAGCCCACAGGTGAAGGATATCAAAAAAGAAAAACTGCCTTAGCAGGAACTCTAATGGAGTGAGGCATTCCCATTCCATCCATAGGCCATCGCCATTGTCCAAAACCGTACAGTGGTTTGTGCGGACCTGGTAGACAGAGTAGGTACAATCTATACACAACAACAGAGCAAACGAGTACAAATTACCACAACAACCCCTTCCCCCTTTAACTACAGAAATTGGCCTACATTACTTTGCAATCAGTGTACAGTGGACAGTTTTCTACTTTAAAATGTGAATAATTCAGATTGAGTCAGAGAAGCCACTTTTAGTACCACAGGGACTCAGCTGAGAACCAACCCCCCAACCCCCCCTCCCCGAGTCCCCCAAACACACACACAAACTTTTTTTTTTTTATTATTAAGATAGCGCTCGCTTCTTGTTCATTGGTAATCTTTCTTAAACCACCCCTGTCCGTTTTCTACACAAACGTTCACATCATTTGCCAAACCCACTGATGGGGGGGGGTCAGCATCAGACTTGAACTAATGATCTCTATTGATTCTACTACACCTGGGTTTTTTTGTTTTTAAACTCAAGCTCCATCTATGCCAGCTACTTTTAGAAGTCATTGCAACATAGGTCGCACAGTAGAATTTTAACAGGGGGGGGGAAATAATGCAGCCTCAAATACCACCTGTTTTCTAAGGTACAACTGAGGCCATAACAACTGAGGAGTTACAGCATTTATTTTAGCTTTCTATTGGCAGAATACATCCCAGTTTGAGGAAAGAACATTGCCAGAATCTACCTTTTTAAAAAGGTAAGTCCAGTCAGCAATTTAGTCTTTAGCTCCCATAAAGTTGTGGCACTTGCAAAAAGATTTAAAGAAAGCTTAAAACTTACAGTCGCCTTCACGACGACCTGCCAACAGTTTGCACATGTAACGCACGGTGGCAAAGTCTGCTCAAGATGCTTTCAGACTTCTGGAAATGTTCAGTTTGGTTTAGGCGAGGGAGCTGACGAGTGTTCTGGAAGCAGAACAACAATGTCCACTCGCTGGTGGGGAATACATCGGAATATTAGCTACAGATCGACACAGTCCAACACCAGCGGAGAGCTGGGAGGTTAAAGAGCGGCTGGTGTGTGATCTCTGCTGGGTCATGTCTAGAAATGTTCAGGGCTGCAGCGCGTGTATGAAAACTGCTTTGAAGGTAAAAACATGTTTTCGGCTTTAGTAGTTCTCCCCCCAAAAACTGTGAAACACTCCCTTTAAAGCAAAGCCAAGTGGCTTCTTCTGCACTGTGCAACCATGCTGTAAAATACTTTGCACACTCAGTATTTAAACTGGGTATCAGTAAAAGTCACTCAAACTGCCTTGGGGGCTTTGCTCCAATGTAACCAATCCTTTGTTATGTTTGTATCCTGCAGTTTTGGTGAGATTCTGACCATGAGTTCACTGAAACTCACTATTTAAGCTCTTGCGTGACTCATTTTTGCTAGAGACACGCATTGAGACAAGGAGGCTGCAACATCCTGCGAATTTGGTTGACATCATCCATGAGTGTTTATTGAGGTTAACGAAGAAAGCCGTCAGAAAAATGCTTCAAACAAAAAAAAAATCTTTGGAAGCAGATGGACAGGTGGTCTAGAATGAGGTTGAGGAGGCAAAGGAGGAAAAAAAAACTTCAACATGTTTATCCCACACCCATTTTAAGCTTGTACAACCCTAAGATAACCCTAAGACAGAACCACACAAACACACAAAAACCACATCACTATGCACTGAGTTTAAAAACAATGTCTCATCCATTCAGTGCGCACACACCAGCCTCCCGACTACATCATCGTTTCATTCACAGCTTTTCCCATCGCAGCCACAGACCTGAAGACAAACTATATGTGCTGTATGTTGTATGTTACTACAACGTCCTGGTTGCAACGCACCTGAGGTGGACAAAGACACAAAATAAACTAAAAATCTATTCATACCATGGGATCATTGCAAAGAGAACAATTAAATCCTGTTACTGTAACTGTAAAGTTAAACCTCAAACACCTAAAATACAAAATAAAACAAAAATGTCCACTTGTGGGATTTAAAGAGTCTTTCAGGACACAAAAAAAGAGTTTAGGCACTGTTCTTCAACACTGCCATGATGGATCACGTGTCTCTGGGAGTTTTAATAAATCCCACAGGTTACTTTCAACAGCTAACAGACTTGTCATTCTCTCTTAAGTCTGAACAGCTGGTGTAGAAGAATTTTAATGATTAAAAAAAAGTAAAATCAAAAGTTGGGGGGTGGGGGTGAAGGTGACGCCAGAGAGAAGTGAATCCATGGCTTCATCAACAGTGAGGACGAGGCAGGAGGAGGAGGAGGGGGGTTTCCAAATCTTCCCACGGAGAAACAGAAGAGATGCTGCGGCTGCTACTTTGACAGAATTGTTGTTAAGGCAACCAAACTGTACTCCACCTGCCCATCTCTCTCTCTCCCCTTGTCTCACACTCACACACACACACTCACACACACATCTGGCTGTGCGCCTCTTCTTCTGTCAAGTGAACAGGAGCGCAGCCAGATAATTGTGCACTGGTTGGTAAGTCCTCCGTGTCATCTGAAGAGTGTGTGTGTGTGTGGCTGCAAGTGGTGCATGTTGAGGCCTCCATGGTGCACGGGTGGATGGGGTTTCACCGAGGGGCTGCAGACTGGAGGCCGCTGGGTGTGGCCCGGGACAGAGCCTGAAAGAAGCGGAGGGAAAAATAACGTCATTGTCACAGAAGACATCAAAATGCACCAACAGCAAGAAGCAGATCAGTTCAGCATTTCAGGACAGACACTGCAGAGCTCACATGATGTCACAGCCAGCAGCCTCGCTCAGCACAAACACCGGATACTAGTGTTTTGCCAGTAGACAATTTGGGGTCACAATGAACACCCAATTGTTGTTTTTTTGTTTTTGTTTTTTTTAAATCAAATATGCATTAAATTAAAACTATTATTCAGTTGATATTAAGTGTGTCACCATGGTTTGATGCAGGCATTACTACATATAACCAAGCAGCAGCCTCTGGGGCTGAAAAATACAGCCAACAAGAAGTGACAAAAAAAATGCAGGTCCTCTCATGGACACTTGAGGTCAAAAGTGAGCCAATCTCAACACTCATGTTAAAATGTCCCACTTTACACCTAAAGAAAACATGTTTACAGCCGTATACAAAAGGAAATAGTTTCATCGCTCAAAACAGTTCAATATAAGGAGATTTTTTTTCTTCAATAACAAGTTGAGGGGAGCACGGTGGTGGGGTGGTTGGCACTGCTGCCACACAGTTGGAATACCATCTGGAAGGCCTCTGGTTTGATTCCACCTTGGCCCAGGCCCCTCTCTCGCTGTTTGCATGTTCTCCCCGTGTCTGCGTGGGTTTCCACTGGATACTCCGTTTTCCTCCCAAAGTCCAGAGACATGCACTTCCGGTTAATTGGGGTTAGGTTAGGTTAGGTTGGCTACTCTAAATTGCCCATAGGTGTGAATGAGAGTGTGAATGTGAGTGTGCATTGGTGTTTGTCTCGCTGTGTTAGCCCTGCGACAGGCTGGCAACCTGTAAAGGGTGTACCCTGCCTCTCGTCCTACATCAGCTGGGATAGGCTCCAGGCGCCAGCCCCCCAGCAGAGCCCAGAAGCCAACAGGTGACAGCACATTAGCTACATTCCTCTTTTACTTCCACACGTGCAGACCATGCTTGCATATGTGGACCTTTTGAAATTAATGTGATCCATCATCATCACAAAACAAGACCGAGAGGAGGTTTGTGTGTTGGTGGGATTTGAAAATTAGAGTTTAAGGTAAACCGCTCTGTGTGTTTGCACAGTTAACAGTTTCTCCTCCCGTCATTCTGCTAAAGTGATAACTCTAGGTCTATGGGTTACTTTGGTAGACACTTTTCTTTGGAGAATCGCGCTTATATTTCTGTGAACACACTCTTGTGTACGCTGAAGAAGCCAGTGCAGCAGGTATAAACTGACCAATCAGCAGCCAGCCAGAAGCATAAATGAGCTGTATGCCTACCTAAGGACAAATCACCGGCCTCCACTGGTTGTCCTTGGGAATACTTCTTCTTTGTTTTTGTTCTAAATAAACAAGAGTTGCATTTAACATTCTTATCAACCGACTTCAGGTCTTCCACGTTTGGATTCTCTCTGATAGGTCCACCTTCTACCAGAACTGGGTGAATGCTCCATAGAGTTACAGTTACAAGTAAATTATGGCAAATTTTACTTTTTAAACTTATGTCACCATGCATTCAATTTCACTAATATTCAACTAGTATGTGTTAAACATGCCTACATACTTTCTGTAAAGAGTTAACGGTTGTTTTAATGTTCTATAAACACACACTGATTGAGCACAACATTATAACCACCTGCCTAATATTGTGTCGGTCCCCCGTTTGCAGCCAAAACAGCCCTGACCCATTAAGGCATGGCCTTCACCAGATCCCTAAAGGTGTGCTGTAGTATCTGCACCGAGATGTTAGCAACAGGTTATTCAAGTCCTGTAAGTTGTGAGGTGAGGCTTCAACAAATCAGACTGGTTTGTCCAGCACATCCCACAGGTGGTCGACTGGATTGAGATCTGGGGAATTTGGAGGCCAAGTCAACACTTCAATCTTGTAGTGCTCCTCAAATTATTTCTGAGCTATTTTGCATGTTGCAGGGAGAATTATCCTACTGAAAGAGGCCGTCAGGGAACAGTTTCCATTAAAGAGTGTACATGGTCTGCAACAATGCTTAGTTAGGAGAAACATCCACATGGATGGCAGAACCCAAAGTTTTCAAGCAAACACTACTCAAAGATATCCCACTGCCTTCTGGTACCAGGTGTTCCCTGGGTAAGCAACATAAAGCATCAGGGAATTTGTATTTAAGAGGTTTCTTAGGCATAACATGACATAATGAGTTAATGTACCTCATGCAGCCTTTCTGGGAATTAATATTATTTATTGCTATTTTATTTCTAGTCGTCACTCTGATATATTTGGTCAAGGTCTGGTGTGCATTTTTAAGATTATTTATTTATTACAGTTACTAACTAAACAATGGAAGATGATGTGCTCTTGTGGGAGGTCGACATTATGACATTAAAACATTCAGAGGTTTAAAAACTGATTTCAAAAATGAATCTGACAACATGCAACTTTAATGCCTTAAATTTTGCATTAATTTTGCACTGCCAATTAGTATTGCTGAAGTCTAGGTCAATTTTCTCCTCTTCTTAACATTATTCAGGCCAAATGCAAAGACAGGCCTTCAATAGGAATCCCAGTAAATATGTAAA
>VUQK01038626.1:0-36572 GCA_015106715.1 Bujurquina vittata | reverse complement strand
CAAGAACAAAATCACTTCAGAAAGTATAAAATACTATTGAGCACAATGAAGTATAAGGTACAGCAAAGCCAAACTGTAATGTCCACATATGTGGACGCAGGGTCTTAGGAGGCTAAGCGCCATTTGACAGTAAATATTAAAATTATTTAAATGGCTTGCAATTAAGTGACTGTCCTGTTTTGTGAAAGATTTTGTTCATGTAAATGGAATCTTCTTTACACATTAAGGTTAATTATGGAGTTCCACAGGGTTCTGTGCTATGACCAGTTCTATTTAGACTATACATGCTTCTCATAGGCAGTATTATTAGAAGGCAATGCATATCATTGCTATGCAGATGATACCCAGCTTTATCTATCCATGAAACCAGATGACCTACACCAATTAGTTAAACTGCAAGGATGTCTTAAGTACATGAAGACCTAGATGACCTCTTATTTCCTGCTGAGGTTATTGTACTCAGCCCCACAAATTTTTATTTCTAACCAGATCCTTCCTCTGGATGGCATTAACTTGGCCTCCTCTAACATTGTGAGGAATCTTGGAGCCATTTTTGACAAGGATATGTCATTTAATATTAAACATATTAAACAAATGTATGGAACTATTTTCTTCAGTCTCAGACTGTTGGCTTACTTGTGTTTACTAAGGTATTTATAGGTAGAATGGGAGGCAGAGCCTCCAGCTTTCTGGCCCCTTTTCTGTGGAATCAGATCTCAATCTGGATTCAGGAGACAGACACCCTCTATTTCTAAGATTAGGCTTAAAACTTTCCTTTTTGATCAAGGTTATAGTTAGGGCTGGATCAGGTGATCCCGAACCCTTCCTTAGTTACGCTGCAATAGGTCTAGGCTTCCTATGATGCAGTGTTTCTTCTTCACTCACCAATTTATTCCCCACTCTGCATTTAAACATTTATTATTAATCTCTGGCTCTCTTCCACAGCATATCTGTTGCCCTGTCTCCCTCCCCTCCCATCCAATCTCATTGTACATCCTGTATAGTGACAATAAAGGCATTCTATTCTATTCTATCCAACCAGTCCCAGCAGATGACTGCCCCTCCCTGAACTTGTTTCTACTGGAGGTTTCTTCCTGTTAAAAGGAGGTTTTTCCTTCCCACTGTCACCAAGTGCTTGCACATAGGGGATGCCTGATTGTTGGTATTTTCTCTGTATTATTGTAGGGTCTTTACCTTACAAAATAAAGCTCCTTAAGGCAAATGATGTTGTGATTTGGCGCTATATAAATAAACCTGAAATGAATTGAAACTGAAGTGAAATATGGCTCGACTTGATTGGACACTATTTGCGGACAACTGAATTGTGTCTTACTGTTTATTTATTTGCCAAGCTGAGTTCCAAAGTAGGCGTACTATTACACTGGAAAAATAAACTGCCAAACAGCCCATGTTCTCTCATGCTCATGGTTTGGTTTCACCTAGAAATTCTGGTTTCTCCCACCATCAAAAAAAAACGTGGCGGGTTAATGCGACTGATCTTGCCCGGGACACTAAATTCTCAAGGGCTCTAATTCTTGGTTAAATCTAAAACTCTAGAGTTTACAGAATAAATACTGAATGTCATAAAAACCACTAAGAAGATGAACAGATACCTCCATCCATGTTAATACTGGACCACAGTTGATCTTGTTGTCAGCAATGGTAGAGAAGCGGGACAGGTAGGTTGCCAACATTGTGGTTACTGACTGAAAGGAAACACACAATCTTTAACATTAAACAGAGCAAATAAAGTCATCATAATTTATATGTGCTCTTCTGTCTTATGGATTATAGATACCTCAGCAGTATGTTTCAGTGTGTCGTATCGTGGCAGCTCGGTGAGCTGGGAGTAACGGCGGTCGTAGATACACAAGTGCAGATGTTTGTCGAGCACCCGGAAATCTTCATAAGACCTTTTCACCAGCCAGTTTCGACCCTGAGAGATAAAAAAAGGGAAACTAAAGTGCAACTGAATTAAAACTAAGAAATACAGTATATGACATCATATGAACCAATATATTTCACAAATGTAGCAAGTAATGCTACCTGGCAAGTGATCTGGACCAGAAAGACCAGCTCCTTGGAGTCCAGACCGGCCTTTGGTCCTTCACTCTGCCCCTCTGCAAAGGCCAGCTACAGAGATACAGAAAAGCTAAAGTTAAGAGCACTGGTGTGCTAAATAATGGACGACTATAATACAACGACCTTTCTGTTTATGACCTGGTATACAAGAAGAACTTCATGTAAGGACCCATTTCTCCATGAAATAATAAAACCACTTTTACGCTGAACAGCAGAGTGAAGGAGGATGATGAAAAATCAAGCACCGGGGAATTGTGGGAAATAATGCATTCAAAAAGGAGGATGTGAACATTTGTTAAAAAAAGAATTCTGACAAATTATCTTTAACGACTGACAGCATGATTCACTCGGTCATGATTAAGTTATTTGGTAGATAAGAAGAGTATATTTCCTCTGCTACCAGCACGTCACTATAAATCCTGCAGTATGAAATGTATAATAGATCAGCACTTAGCATTTTAGAACTCAGAGGTAGTGTCAATTTAAAGAAAATTTCTTTTTATTCCTTCTCACCAATTTTTAATATGCCCCAAAACTGAAACGATCAAAGCCTCGCAGGAGTTTGGGAATTTGTTGATAGACATTACTGTAGCAGCGACTTCAAAGGCCTCGAAGCCAAGGGAAGTTCTGGTTATTTATATCTGTTCACAACTCATCCAGATACACTGTTATACAACACGCAGCGACCCAGTTACTGCTCGGCAGTAATACAGCAAAGCACACTGACAATGAATGCAGTCTGAGAAATTTGTTCGTAAATAATCCATGATGGAAGAGCACTGTGAGAATCTGAACTATTAGTCTGAACCAAACCTCTAAATTAGGTACTGAAGGGTCACCGGGCCAAAGAGATTATGATAAGAACGATCATGGACTGAATCACAGATAAATTAAAATAAAACAAAACTAGCTTTAAAAATGCATAAATTAAATAAAACGGTAAAAATCTCAAAGTTTTCACTGAAGGCATGCTGGAGCATTACTTCTTCAATGATGCTCAGAGACTCCTCTCTTCACATTAAAGCATGCTAACACACAAGCATGATATTATTTAGTTACAAATATCTACCACCATAAGCTTAGATGAACACATAGTCACTGCATGTTTATGTTACCTGCCACTAAGGCATCTCACATATTCATCCGCAGCTGGAGGAGGTGGCTCTCTCTTTGTGTGCAGCCGCAGTCCTGGATCTCAGTAAGCTCCTCCAATAAGCCAAACCTTAGCTCAGAGAACCAGTTTAAATGCAGCTCGCCTGCCGTTTTACCCAAAAATCTCATTTCCAGTGCTTTGGATCATCACGCTTGGATCATCATGCTCTGTTCTAAAAGCAGAAAATATGAAAAGAGGATGCTCCCAACTGTGTGTGTGTGTTACCCCCCTTCCTGCATCCCTTTTTCGATCTCTTCCCCCCTCCTCCCTCTCCTGTGCTCCGTCTCCATCACCCTCCCCCTCTCTCTCTCTTAACCCTCTTTCCTTTCTCTGGCGACAAAAGGGGGGTTTGCCAGTAAAATGGGCTCAGCCGGCACACACAAGCTCATCCATCATACAAAGGCAGAAGACAGATAGACGGCCCTTTGTCATTTCAAAACAATTCTCCTTCATTGCGCTCTCAAGGCGAGTCTGGAGCTAATCTGGAGAGGGATCAGTCAGGCAGGCTGCAGACAGAGGCAGTCTGCTGTCCTTGTGCTATTCTGCAATCATGATATATGAGACCTGATCAGTGCCTGGCTGCTACAGTATGTGGATGCAGAGACGGAGAAATGCATCACAGGACAAAAAACAAGGACAAAGACTAATCTCTCAGATTAAGTCAACGATTCATCACGTTGCATTGTGGCGTGTTCCCACTGTATGTGCAATGCAGCCCTTAGCAATGTCTCCTCACACAGATATTTCTGTTTCAGCTCAGCTCAGCCTTTTGCCTCCTCGGAGTGCTTTCCAAGGTCACTGGAAACTGCTTCACTTCCCTCCACGCTATTGATGCATCCATCACAATAATGGCAACCACAGCAGGAAACTCAACAGCATCAGAGCATCCTAGAATTAAAGTCCCATCCATGCTTTTACACTGTACCTCACTAATACTAGATTCAGCTTCATAGTATGTATGCAGACATGCACACACTGCTCTTCCACTCTTAAACCGACAGTGGAAGCCTGGAGTTGTGCAGAGGCGACTGATGCACTCTGGTGGCAAGCAAACAGAACTACACCGAGGTTAATCAGGTGACTAACAATCACTTCCACACATGGATGAGCAGCTGCTTCGCTGCTTCTTATTATCACTGCAGTGACCAAAGTCTTTCTTAAACCTAGAAAATTATCTATATAACCAAATAAATTATTGCCTGCTAAACGGAAATTAATCGCGATCACTTAATCCAAGGGAAAGTACTATGAAGCAGGATTTGCAGTTTAGCATGGTACCTTCAGGTTTACTCTTCCCCCTGCATCTACATGTAACGGTAGCCATATGTTCTCACACATGTTTAGTAGTTATTAGTCAGATTGAGATTTTACTTTCAGATTTGTTTTTTCCTATAATTCCTGGATATAAAAAACAATTTGCTCTGTTGTGGCATTTCAGAAGAAAAGGATAAAGCAGCAACTGTCCAGAAATGCCAAACAAGGTTATTGATTCCGCTGCCAAGCTACATTTTAAGAATGATTTCTTTCTGGAGCAATTCACTAAACTGGCCACTGAACTCAAGCCAAAGACACAATTACTAAACATAGAAACTCTCTGCTGCGGAAGTCACAGTTGAAGTATTTTCAGGTCTCACCTGAACATTGCCAAAATCAACTGTCTCATAGTGGAAATGGGCACACTCTGCCAATCTGGGGAAGTGACCTCTGGGGAACGTCAGCCTAAAAAAAAAATAAAATAAAACACAGCAGATGCAGAAACTTATCAGTATTCAAAGCACTGCGAGGGAAGTGCAAACTTTAGGAGAAAGAAGAAGAAGGGAGAGATTAGGCCTGCGCATGAGAACAGCCTGACTTATCTGTCTGTGTCACACCCATCATTTTATAGGTCCTCATTTCAGTGGCCTGAATAAGAGGCCTGGTTTACAGCCTATAATAGCAGCGACACTGTCTCCAGGAACACCTACTTCTTCATGTTCTTGACCTTCATGCTGGCCGTGCTGACGCAGGAGCGCAGGATGGGCTCAGCCGGGTGCTCTGTGATGTCATCGCTCCTTGCCTGCCAAACAGAGACAGCAGACATCAATAAGTGTCAGTTGATGATGGAGAACCAATTACAGTGACCACAGTAATTATGTTGATCACATGAAAGAGTGAAGGTGCTGCAACTGAGGCACAGCACACAGTGAGGAATAAAGAAGTAAATGGTACAGATGTATATAAGCTTTCTTCTGTTGTGATGTATTGCATTGTAGTTGTGTGTGAATATCACACTGTGTCATCATGTGTGTGCTTATGTTGTGTTGAAACACTTTACGCTAATTTTAGCAACTCCTGTGAACATTAAGACTTTTTTGTCAGTGTATTTTGTTACTGTAGCATGTTGTTACATTGCTCCGTGGAGCTGGAAACGTATTTTTCAGATTTCAGTGCATTCATGTGTTTTTAGGTTATAAATGTGAAGATATGTTCCAATCCTGCTTTACTTGACTTGTTACCAGGGTTACTGTTGATGAATAACTTTTCTAACAACTCTAGGAGCTAGGATTTAAAGTGTGTGTGTGTGTGTGTGTGTGTCATATATATATATATATATATATATACTCATCCACCACACTTCATACCATCATGATGTCAACAACTGAGCAACTCGTGCACCATTTTTCCCCAATTTTCCAAACTTGTTGATATTCAAGGCGGAGTTCATTTTAATTTTTTCAGTAGGAAATCCATTTTCAATTGTGACTGTAATCACAGCAGATCATCTGCCTCCATCTCAACCTGTCCCCAGTATCCTCTTCTGTCGCACCAAGCCTCTGCAGGTCCTCCTTCACTCCATCCACAGATCTTCTCTGTGGTCTTCCTCTTTTCCTATCTGGCAGTTTTAAATTCTGATCCTTTGTCCAATGTAGCCACTATCCCTCCTCTGCGCATGTCCAAACCTTGCCTCTCTAACTTTTTCTCCCAACTGCTCAACCTGAACAGTCCCTCACATGCACTCATTTCTCATACTCTTTAACTCTGCCACCTCCTCCTGTCTTTATGTTAGTACCACTGTCTCCAAACCATACATGATAGCAGGTTTCGCAACCATTGTGTAAACTTTCCTTTCACTCTCGCTGCTATCCTTCTGTCACATCTACACATACTCCACGTGTGCATAGTTTGAAAATCAAAATGAGATTTTTATTTGTAAACATTCAAAAATGCATACATCATATGATAACTTTGCCGGATAATAAAGTAACCTTGGGGAAGCAGGTATCTGTTGCAGAGACTTCCTGTTTGGTGTGCTGGTTATTGTTTTTAAATGTAGATACATTTTTAAAAAATAGATAGATAGCCAACAGGTTTTTTAATTGCATTTAAAAATGCATCTACTTTATGTTTGTAATCAATAACAAGTGAGAAGACATGGTTGCTTCCAGACATTCCCCACACATCCCTCTCCACCCCCCTTTTGTTCTCCACAGGACCTTTCTCTCCTTGCAGTCAAAGATTGACCAGATGTAAATGGTTAAGATTACTTCAAGCTGAAACCAGGAAGCTTCCACGAACAAGAATCTAGCAAGTGCCTTACCAGCAGATTTTGCATACTCATATGCAGATATCTGTTGAAAGAGTTCAATATAGATATGAAGAGATGGAAAACAGCAGATTCACTCATCTTAAAGCACAAATTCCCCCTCAGACAGATTAAGATATAAAGACAGAGAGGAAAGATGACATCATTTGTCGCGACAACATCACCATCACACCTTTACCTCAGCCTAACAAACCTACATACCTAACAAACGTGTCACCTCACAATCTAGTAAGACATCCTCAAATTTAAACTTACATAACAGCTGACTTTCACATGTCCACCATATGACCTCTGTGACATCATGTTGTGAATCACCTCCAGAACCAGTGCCGCCTCATGGAAGAAGGAAGACGTGTCTGTTGGTGTTTATGTCTTTTCTTGTATAAGTGATGAGTCAGAGGCGTGTTTTGTGTGTGTAGGCGTGTACCATGGCAGTGGATGTCTCCTGTGGTTGTTTCTCCTCTAGAGGATTGCTGTTAGTGGCTTGAGGTAAGGCTTCGTCTTTGTCTGGCTCGGAAGATGGCAACACGTCACTACAGAAAGACACAGGTCAGGAATTTAAATAAGAGAGGTGACCCATCACAGTGTCAACTGCTGTTTCCTGGAGACTTGAGGTTTTAAAATATGGCTTGTCACTTTTTAAAAAAATACACCAGAGGGAGCAAGTGAGGAGGAATTCATAAAGTGTGGTTTGGGCTCAAATCCTGACATTGCAACAGCATGGCCCAGAAAACATGTTGTACAAGGTACTGCAAGGTTTAAATTCCATCACATATCATAATCAAGAAAATGGGAGCTTAATCCAATCAGGTCAAGGTAGGAACATATGCAGTACAAATATCTGTGATGCAGATTAGTCTGAAAAAATGGCAGGACCTTTATGGTCTTTTGTATGCACTTAGGAAGGCCAAGGTTGACTATTCAGTGACTCATGAAAATTCACCCACAAGGGAATGCAAAGGAACAAAACCTTCACTTGAAATGTGACTCAATGTATTCTAGAGCGCAGGGTGAGGTTCCATTCAGCTCAACTTTTGTGAGCAACAAAGACAGGAGAGAGACAGAGCATGGTTTTGTCAACGTAACTCAGCACGGTGAGATCAGGACTCCAGGCCAAGAACACGGACACACAGTGTAATTTATGTGAGCCACACGGATACATCAAATTGCATAACAGAAGATCAGATATGGTAAGGTCTAGACCCGATGAAGCGTGAAACAGAGACAGCTCGTCTCTCCATCGCTCTCTCTGGAAACAGGTCATGTTTCTGTAGGAACAGCCTTAGCGCCGTGCTGTTCCTACCTTCCCTCGTGCAGCATCTCAAATGCAAACACGCATGTAAATGAGCACACAGGCGCGTAATAGTCACACTTACACATGCACGTCAGTCTGCACACATTTTAATGGTTTTACATAATTCAGACAAGCTGGCATGAAGTGAGGAAAAAGAGAGCAACTCACCCCTCAAGGACGTCACTACTTCCTGGTTCTCCCTGGGGTCCTGAGGCAGCATTCTCAATCACCGCGGCAACCACGCATCCAGCCTCCATGATGCTGCTTCACTGCAACAGTCCGCTGTAGAGAAACGTGAGTGGGAGGAGAGGGAGGGAGACAAAGCCAGAGTGGGTGGGTGAGCATAAGAGTAAAGGATGGGAGAAGGAGTCCGATGCTATGAAGCCACCAGACGTTAACCCACTTGAGGCTGCAGTGTGTGTGTGTGTGTGTGTGTGTGTGTGTGTTCGACTCTCAAGGCTACAATTCACAGAGCCCAGACTGTAATCTGCAATGACATCATGCTACACTGCCAGGAGCTGCTTCAGTGATATAAAGAATGTCAGGCTGCAAATTCATGGGATAGTTTCGTGAGAATATCAGCTTCTTTTAGCATCGCGCTGACAGGAATTAGTTGGAAAACCTCCACCTTTGAGGAAATGTCAAGACTGTCATGGCAGTTTGTGTATGAGCCCCGAGATAACATTGGTTCATTTAGCATCATTATCTTTGCTCATAAATATACACTAACTGGCCACTTTGTTTGGTACAACTGTTCAACTGCTAAACAGCCAGTCACAACTCAATGCATTCACGTAGGCATGTAGACATGGTCAAAACCGTCTGCTGCAGTTCATATGGAGTATCAGAATGGGGAAGAAAGGTGATTTAAATTACTTTGAACATGAGCATTTTCAGAGTATTCCAGAATTTACTGATCTACTGGGATTTCCCCACACAACCATCTCCAGGGTTTTACAGAGAATGGTCAGAAAAAGAGAAAATATCCAGCGAGTTTCTCAGTTTTCTGGGCAAAAAAAAGCTTTGCTGATATCAGAGGAGAATGGCCAGACTGCTTCCTGCTAATAGGAATGTAGTAGTAACTCAAATAAGCACTCATTACAACCAAAGAATGCACAAGAGCATTTCTGAACCCACAAGTTGAAGCTTGAAGCACATGAGATACAGCAGCAGAAGACCACACTGGGTGTGACTCCTGTCAGCTAAGAACAGGAAACAGGCTGGTGGTGTAATGGGGTGGGAAGTATTTTCCTGACATACTTTGGGCCCCTTAGTTTTAACCAGGCGTCATGTAAACATAACAGCATACCTGAGTATTGTTGCTGACCATGTCCATCCCTTCACAAAAGCAGTGTACCCGTGGTCTGATGGCTGCTTCCAACAGTGTAACGTGCCATGGCACAAAGCTCAAATAATTTCAAATTGCTTTTTTTTAACATGGCACTGAGTTCACTGCACTACTATAGCTTCCACAGTCACTAGATTAGCAGAGTACCTTGTGATAGATGTGGGGGAATAGGAGATTCACATCATTGACAAACCTGCAACAACTGTGTGATGCTATCGCATCAATAATGACTCCATCAATTATCTAGATCTGCTTATCCTTATCAAGGCACCAGCTCACACTTGGAGGTAATGGAGTATACCTAGTACTGACCTTCATTCTGTCACAGATTATAGTCAACTAAATAAGGTTCATGTTGGTGTCATCCAGTTATAATTTTGGTCTGGGGTTATTTCTTATGTTCTTGGCTAGGCCCCTAGTTCTAATAAATGTTTGCTTAGCATATAACTTTAAAATTTGCATTTTAAAAAAGTGAATGTGTCAGAATAATGTTAATACTTGGAAAGACTGACGCCAGTATGGCCCTGATCTATCTCTGATGGAATCCACCATTACTACCCTTATGTTCTCTATGTACTGTAAACACACAGAAGAAATACCCTGATTAAGCAAAGTTGATATAACTAGCTTCTGACCACTGCAGGCGTGTAGTGTGAAACAATCCGTGTTAAAGGGCATGTGGGTGGGAAAACAAGCCTCTTTTCACACCTCTTGAGGTACATCTCCTGCACTAAAAAATCCTTCCAATTATCTCTGAGGCAGTTTTACCACTTTCCCCAAGCAGCTCTGCTAATCAGCATAGAAATGTTTGGAGTAACAAGTCGATTCATCAGCCCCGACTGACTGCTGCTGTAGTAGCAGTTTCCCCACCAGCCCCTCTGGCCCAGAGCCTCACTGGGTTGTTGTTGACGGACTTCTACAAAGCCTCCTGACTCAGCAGAATGTGAGCAGGCGGAGAGGAATATGGGCCGGACTCCACATCTCATACTGTATCTCCTCTCTAGCAGCCGCTAAAGCAGAGCCAGTGTACTGTACAAGCAATCAGTAAATTAATTTATTCTTTAGAAGTTTTACATCAAGCACTGCTTCATAAGGATCGCTGGGGGAAACTTTTTTTGGGGAAAGTCATATAGAGGAGAAAGCAGTTCGATACCAATTAATATGAATCTAGAGGCACTAAGAGTAGTTGCTTCCTTTTACACCTTAAAAATGTAGGTCAACTCAAAAAGATGCAAGCATCAGCTCTCCCTTGTTAACAACATTTTCTTTATGATGGATTGCATGATTTTTTTAAAAGAAATGTGTGGCACACGGTACAATACCTGACCTTGCTGATGGCTTCACATTACACAGTGAGTCAAGTACAGGAACATGTTGTACTGCACACTGCAGAGGAGGCAGTCTAGCTGTGTGCTTCGCAGCTGCCTGATACAAATACAAGCCTGACAACTCGTGGGGGATGAGCTGAAGATAGCCGACAGCAACATATGATTGAGGGCCACAGCAAACACCTCTCAGCATCATGAAAATCACAACACGTGAAAAAGAAAACTATTTTGGAATTGCCCCAAATAGCCTGAGCTATAAAAAGATAAAGCTGCCACATCTGTAAAAAAAGTCATTACTCTAGATGATCTTGACAAAAAAAAAACAGGTAGCACATATTGATGCAGCGTTATAGGTGAGAAAAACACAATTGTGTCAAACCACGTACCACAACCATGTAACCAAAAACTGCAAAGCTGCTGTAAATCTAGCAGAAATCATCTTTCCACTGCATCTCCATCAGTCATTTTCAAAGTGTTAAGCAAAATTACTCCAGACACACAAATAAAGAAACCCTCCACCTGTCACACTCAAAATAAAAACACTGTTGTGTTGTCAGCAGACTGCAAAAGGATGTCACCCTGGTATCTGTCGGCCTACGTGTCATTCTAAGAAAAAACAGGGCGGCCTACACAGTCGTGCACACTGTTTATGAAACTGCTACCAGCATGCGTGCTGAGAAGAATGGCTGCATGCATATTTGCAGCTCATATTTGTAGCACACAGCAGACGTGTCTACTTTATCGCACATGAAAAGAGGCAGGACGTAAAGCCAAGACAAAGGAGAAGGAATATGAAAATGCATTTTTTAAAAATCTTTTTCTGTAATAATTAAATTTAGCTGGAACACATTAATACTAATATAGCTCCTATATGCATATTAGGCAGCGTGTCTATTGCCCTACAGTAAACACTAGCACAGTCCAATCACCTTTTCATTAGGTAATTAACACGAGTCTAATGAAAGAGCAATAAAAGTAATAATCAAGTAATTATCTCTGCTAGCTTGCAAAACTTCCCTCTTTAGCAATGCAGCTGCAGTTTAATATTGAGCATTCGATCAGTTTGGCATGTTGAAAATGAGCTTTCCAAATCCTCGCATGTGATGACCAATTCTTTTCATGCTATTATATGACAAAATGATCCTTAAGCTTGGCCACAAACAAGCTGCAAATAACGGAGCCAACACTAATGCAGTGCTCAAATTAGCAGAAGTTTGGACTTGTGCTCCTAGCTACCCCATGATTGCAAATCTTTTTAGGTATCTTCTGCTGACTATCTCTTGAGGGAAACAGCTGGCTCACAAAATGTGTTTGTCTGTCTTTCAGTGCAAGGTAGGCTGTGTGAAGCACATTTGCATTCTGCTGTGGTTTCAAACAAACAGGAGGCGGGTAGAGTGGGCCAAAACACTAAAGATGACAGGTCAGAAACCCAAAATGACAAAATGGGGGTCTTCTAAAACTAGGGGGGCTGAATATGAATGAGAACATAAGAGCATGGCACACTTGAAAACTTGTGTCTTTAAACCATGTGGTAGAGAGCAGGTTTAAGGCACTCCAGCATTGGCTCCAATTTTCAGACCCAAAAACCGTGTCCGCCTTTTACATACCCAGCGTATTTTTCTTTTAAAAAATACAAATCATAGCAGCTTTAACTTCACCTTTAAAATGCCTTTATCTTTGCTGCAGACCGTCAAAAAGGACGTGCCTGGCCCATGGGGGGAAACTTGGTTTCATGCTCTCATTCTGAGCTCTGGATTGCAGTCAATACAGGCAAGAGACGCAGAGGAGAAAGCCCTGTGGTTACCATGGTAACCTCTCTCGTCCATCGTGACTTGATGCTCCTCCAGACTGAGGATGAGGTAAGCACAAGGAGGCAAATGATGCCTCAGAGGAACCTTTGGCCAGAAGCTTTGACACATCACCAGACAGTCTGTCGCTTTTCTGCATGCCAGGACTCAAACAGGTGAGCTGTTGATCTCAGACGATGCCGTGAAATCAGCCATTGTTACTGGAGCTTTGTCACCCGAATCACTTCTTGGAGGGAGGAGGAGGAGGAGGGGGAGGAGGCGATGGTGGTGCGGGGTCATTTGATCCTATAATCTTCTTGAAATGAAACCAGAGTGAGATTAAATTTAGCTTGGCCTTTGCCCCGCAACCTCCAGCGTCACGATGATCCCCGATGAAGGGCAGAGAGTGGGGTGACCAGCAGGCCGATTAAGTCGTAGGCAACAGACCCAAATATTTAATCAACAAGCTGATCTGTCACTCTGGATGATGATCTAAGCCTCGCAGTGAGAGGAAGGTCTTTTCGGTATAAGCACACGAGTGTTTACTTCCTCTAAAACAGACAAATGACACAGCACAAAGAGACAGGAAGAGACCATTTTACTGTGTTAAAAAACTTATTTTAGAATACCAGAGGACAAGATCCCAGCTTCCCTTACAATCTAGTGCAATCTAATACAGCAATCCATGCAACAGTTACAAACTTTGCAAAGCTCGTGTTCAGCTGTCAGGGAGGCTTTGACTCAACTGTGTGGAAATGCATTTATACGGCCTTACTGGACTGAATTACATCACAGAATACCACGCATGCGATCCTTACAGTGAGCCCGCACACTCCAACACACACTTAAGCTATTTCTTGATAATAGGCTAATTTTTATGATGAATCATTTGATTTATGACATTCCCAAGATAATCTCCTAAAGCCAAAGACACCGTCTGTAAACTGCATGCTTTATACAAACATAATTCCTCTGCTATCACTTATGGCACAGAAAACATGCGTGAGAAACTGGAACCAGTGGATTCTGGGAGGTTTTGCTTAAAATCAGCTGAATAAAAATACCCAACGTGTACATGTTATTTTTTTTCCTTCAGCACACAAACAAGTCTTGTATAGTAAAATAGTAAAAGGCTTATGATGTCAAGTATTTCTGCATTCACAGATATGTTGTTTCTTTAAAAATACAATTAGAAAAATGCCCTTAAAAAGTTACTATGACATAAGACAGAGAGAGAACAGTCACATTTGAGAAGCCAGAACCAGTAGCTTCTTTGTGTTTTAGTTATGTATTTATTTAGTTTTTACTGGTGCATCTGCAATCGTCAAGTCAAATGCATTCTTTTAAAAAAATAAAAACGACCTAAATGAGTATCTAAATAGCAAAACATTTCAGTTAACTTAAGGATTAATGGGCTAACATTTCTGCTCTGCAGCTCTGCACTCCAGCGCACATGCAGCGACTTATATAACGAAGACAGCCACACAAATTACAACTCTAACCCTTCAAATGCTACACTTGTTGCAGGGCTGTAGCATTGTTGCAGTAAATAGCAAGGGTCCTGGTTATTTTGTGCCCACGTCCCACAGTGATTCACAGAAACACAACAGCTCCAAAATCCTCTTGACAGATGAAGACAGATTTGTTTTAATACCCTGTGATGCAATCATGCGCATATTGCAGCCCCCGTAAACCGACTACTGGGATCCACTGGGAAAAGTTTACCGCTGGTGTACTCTGACCTGTTGGGCCTGGCTGATCACCGGTCAGCTGCATGCGCAGCGCGCACACGCGCGCGCGCAAACACACACACACACACACACAAATCATTTGTCAACTCTGACGTGAACAAGCTGATCAACTGGAAAATCAAAATATGCGCAATGATCACACCTTCCGGGACTGACATTGAACACCGGTGTGGTTGCGTGCGCGCAGCCAGGTACGACCCCGGCTCCAACAGCAGCAGCCTACCTGTAACCGTCCCCGCTGCTCCCCTCTGCTGCTGCCGCCTCCTCTACGCTGCACCGCGCTCGAAACATGTTGTCAGCATCGCACTGCAGAAATGCGCAGCTCGGACTCACACGCGGGCTACAGCCGACCATCTGAGGTAGACGCTATGGTGAGACAAACCTTGAACGGGTGCGGCATCGCTGAGGCAGTGTGGGAGTCTTCCCGGGAGCCGCGACTGGTTGGCTGGAAGGTTGGGAATCTGCACACTCGGCGCCGGGAGCGCGCGCTGCTGAACTGACCTCGTGCCCGCGCCTGGGATGTTTGAGCCTCAGGGCTTTCCAGACCTTCCAAAGTCAAGGGCCCGCGTATGAGGCAGGCATGAGGGGATTCAAGCCCGTGTTTGAGAAATATTCACCAGCCCGAGGAGCCCCGTCTGGCAGGTTGAGCGCTATTAGGTAATGCTTGGTAAAGAATTACATAACACTCTAATGTAGGTGGGTGGTAACAGTGAGAGGAGTGAAACCTGGTGTACAAGTCACTCATCCTAATACAGCATCTTACTGTGCTTGTCCACTGAAGGAGAGCATGTGGAATTCAGCTCTTTTAGGCAGTGGGAGCAGTGGGACCTTTTTATGATCTCTGACAGTCCCTGCAAGCATGTACAAAAATCTACAGCTAGAATAATTGATAGGATCTTCATCTGTTCACACCAAGTCTATGTGTTTATGTACAGCCATTGTGGCACCATAATTAATATCATAATACACTGTCAACAGCTTGTGCTCTCTCATTTATTTATTTTTCTTCCAAGAGTAGAAAATGATGGATTGGGCAAACAATGCAATGCATTTTTGAATATTAATGTATATCCTGTTAACTAGTTAAGGTGCCATGCAAATTGTTCAAGTCCTGCTTCTCCAACAGGCTCAATGAATGCCCTGTCTAACCTGCACAATCAGCTTTGCTTAATTTGCATACAGCGCTGCATCCACAGTCACAGTAATGTCACTGCTGCAAATAATCCACTGTGAGACTGCAATATGTAATATCGCTTAATACAAAATAAAACCATGTTTTCCTTTAACTGACGAATCAGATGTGTACAAATAGTAAAATAAAAATACCACAACAGCTGGGATGGAGGAAAGGACAGATGTTATAGCAAAAAAACTGTGACAAATCAGGTGCTGATAGAACCTGGCTTATTCTATCCTATATATTTCATAGTTGTGAATAATTAATGAAAACTCTACTATTGTGCCACCTGTGCACATCCGCTGAAGTCTCTTGTTTTAGAGAAGCTCACAGATTTGTGCTACTGCTATCTGATACTGCTGGTATGCAGCGTGGTGAACTCGAAAGTGCCAGTGCCAAAGTGAATAAAACCTGCCTTCATGTTCAGCAGTGGGCGACTCCTTTAGCTGCAAAAAACAAGCGTGATTGCATAAAAGTCCATCCATCCATGCTCTTATCCAACACTGCGTTGCAGCAGGGCTGGAGCCTATCCCAGCTGTCACTGGGCAAGATGCATAGTACACCATGCACAGGCTGCCAGTCTATCACAGGGCAAACAACAGACAACCAGCCAGGCTCACAATCACACCCACGGCTAATGTAGAATCACCAGTTAACCTAAGGGAACTCTGGGAGGAAGCCGGAGTATCCAGAGAGAATCCTTAAGGCACAAGGAGAAGATGCAACCTTCACACAGATTCCACCCTGGATTCCTAACCCAGGACCTTCTTGCTGTTTGGCAACAGTGTATAGAAGTCTATGGGATTCTTTGATGTATGATCTCATTAAACACATTCCTAATGAGTTTATTGTCTCCTGCCACTAGACCTGTTAATCAGGATAGTTAACCATGGTGTGAGCTTGTTTTTGGCTTTCGTCTTTAAACATAGTTATCATTTATTGTTGTGTTTTCAGGTCATTAAACTTAATGGTAACATTTTAGTTTGCAGTAAAATCTTGCATCTTCTTGCGTTCAAGCTCGTATTATCGGTTCCAAAGGCTCAGACATGGATTGGGTCTGATGCACTAGTGCAAATTGTGAAAATGTTTCAAAAAACAAAACAGGTATTTTCTTTATTAGCTGGATTCCTGGTGGAACATTGTTTATACGGTTGCACAGTTTATTAATTTAATTTAATTTAATTTTACCACCTTTCACAGACTGAGGCTGCTGTACTTACTGTACCACCGCTCTCCCTCACATCTCATCTCTGTATTTATTGCATGTACAGTGATTTACCAGACAAACCCAAAATTTATTTAGGTCTGAGGCAGAAAAGTGTAACCATATCACTTTAAAAGTTTTTTTTTTAAATTTAATTTTGGTTTATATCATTATATGATTGTAATGAATATCTGATACTGTCAGGCCTCAGGTAAAGAGTCATGGACATTTTCCACTGCCAGGCAAACACTCATTGTTAAATATAATGTTTTTGTTTTTTTGATATTAAAAAAAATAGAACATGACTTACATTACTTATTAATGTGATAGTTTAAATAGCAAGACAAACAGACAAAGCTGTTAAACCTGTCTATTCAGGAATCTTCTTGCAGGTGACGTAGTCTCCGAAGAGTGTTTGATCAGTGGATTAAGCAAACTTTTTAATTTTACTCAGGTGTATGCAGATGGCTTTGCATTTGTTTGCTTCCAAGCATGCCAGAGGGAGTTTGAACAAAAGCACAAAGGTCAGTGTGACAGGCCTCATCCTCTTTCAGGTTATTTGTCTTCCTGTTCTGGCTCAGCCGCAGGACAATTCATTCCTTAATGTCTGGGTGGAGATATTAATCATTGAACAACATGCATTCATTTGAACAGTCTTTGATCTTCCTTGGTTGTATCTGTCAGATCTAAGAGTACATTCACCAGATAATTGTTATTCTTTTTTTATTATTCAAGAAAAAAAAAGGGGGATTTGAAACCTGGCACTCCTTCAGTGTTCCTGCTTGGTGTCCTAGAATAAAAAAAGAAAAAAGCCCTGACCTGGTTAAGCTGCTCCTATCGCCACGCTATTGTCCTCACTCTCTGCCCAACACTCACACCCTGTGTCCAGCGTATGAACTACAGCACCTTCTTCACCCATCACACAAAATCACAGGGAAAAAAAGAGACCTCTTTTGATTTTTTTATTATATCAAAATACAAAAATTTGAGAGGAAAATTTCATATGGGACTAAACATTTGAAATGATATGGTGACATGAACACAACACTGCTTTCATATTCTCACAGACATGCCATAGATAGAGCAAAGAGCATGTGCTAGGCCCATGTCTACGTCACGATGAGCCACCAGAAGTGAGCCTGTGCATTTTCCCTATAAAGGCTTGAGATGGCAACAACTGTCGCTGTACATCCAGGCCAGTTGGTAACGGCCCAGAGTGGTTTTTACATCATAGTTCATTCAGGTTTCAGTTTTACTCGATAAAGAAACAAGATCCATGGCAGTTGAACATGACGAGTGAGTAAGACATGATCTGAGATGATACAGAATTCACTGGACAGCAGTGGCAAATGAGAAAAAAAGTAATACAGATATTGTACATAAGGCTTTGGTACAGCACCATACAGTATGAGTTAATTGCTCACAAAAAGTTAAGTGAAGTGTAAATACCTGATGCACTGACAGAACAGAAAGACAAGTCTAAAAAACTGACAAAAAAACCAAACAAACCCAGAAACATCAGGTTATCATTTTAAAAAAGACAGAAAGTAAAAAAAAACAAACAAACAAAAAAAACACGTTTTTGCTTTGAAGTATTTACATATGAACATTATGGAGACAGATTATGCACACACACACAAAGAAACCAGAATAAACAACATAATACAGAATGTAAACATGTGATGTACAGCACAGAGTTCAGTGGATGGAAGTGAAATGAAATGTAGTAAATTTTCTTCCTTTAATTAAGCACTACTTGGTTTGCTTGAGTATGAGCATTAGCTAAAACAGTCGACGATGTAGTGCTTATTGTAGCCTACGATAATAATACATTCTAGTTCTCAGTGCTGGTACACAAAAACAGAGAATATAGAAAATACTACATATTTCTATTTTCCGTCCAATAACAACCAGCTCGGATGTCCATGAATGATTGCTAAATAGGTGTTTTTTTTGTATTGTCTCTACATGCAAGATTAATACAATAAAAAAACAAAATCAAATCTCTTCTAAGTATCATCCTACCAGCACCTAGTGATGCACTAAAAGCTGTAAGCAGAAAAATTGAGAGAAAACAAACAAATCAAAAAACAAACAGAAATGAGCTAATAGTACATCCAAAGCAGCCCTCTTAAACACTGTACATGTTTCTGTTGAATATGCAAGAAAAAAAAAACAAGCCCGGAAGACAACATCCATTCATAAAAACCCACGAGGAGAGGAGGATGTATGAGCTTTCCCAATTCCTTTCTACCAGGAGAATAATTACAAATGTGGACTGGTGACTAGTCATGGCTATACTGTACAGTACTAGTAGCAGTTCTACCTTCGAAAAAGGTGGTGGTGTGACGTGAGACAGTAGCGCCCCTACTGTAGTGTGCTTGAAAAAACAGTGCTGTTAACCAAAGATCTACAGGAAATGTGTAGAAAAGATCCCCTCGTGACCTGATGCTCTCGGATGCCTTCTCATGTGTCCCGTGGTGTGTACTAATCTAAATTCGGTTATGTTTCTCCTTTTAGGCTGGGTTAATAGTCTCAATATCAGCACAGATATAGTTTAGAGAGGGTACCTTGGAAGCACAGACAGACATTGCAAACACACTATAGAAAACAAGTCATCTTGAGTTCATCTGAATGTCACAAGTCTCTATTATTTGAGGTTACACTACTAGTTTTCCAGTATTGTCTATCACTGTCTTCACACCATGATACTGTTAATGATGAGGGCCTAGAGTGTCTACCGGAGCTAGTTTAGTTGCTCAAAATACACACAGGGCCGACAAGAGTCGCTCGTGGAAACAGGGAACGAAAAAAGAATCTTTAGACCTCTACTCTACAGCACCACAAAGTTAAACATAGCACCAAGTTGTAATGTTCAAAGCAACTATGCCCTAACACACGTTTCGTCATCGAACTAATGTAAACACAATTTCCTCCACAGCACGTATTGTACATGACTCTAGCATGTCCTCGACTCTTAGAAAAAAGTTCCACTTGGTTTATTTGCTTTGGACACGTGAAGGCGAAGAGATCTGGAGTGAATCTACATGTGTGCTCATGAACGGGCAAAATACAGGATTACTTTGTTCCAGAAATATTATAGAGGGCAAAACACTTCTGCTCCTAAAGCTTTTTCCAATGGGCATTCACGTACTATACATCAGAGAAAATACTACTCAACTTGTGCAGCCAGCGGGCTATGGCAATAATACACTGTACGGTACTAACATTAAGTTTTCTTTTCATCTCAGATAAAATAACGTCTGCTAAAGTATGACAAATTAGGCACCTTAAAATGTTTTAAAAACATTATCCACTTAAAGCCGTACAGTAAGCAAATACTTTTATATATAATCTAATTTCTTTTTCTGTGGGATCCTTCCCGTCTTTTCATACATCCTCATACAAGAACGTGTTCCTGTAAAACATGGTTTGATTCATCTTTACAAATACAATACACACCATGTACAGTACATAACAAATATAGATTTTTTTTTCCTCATATCTTACACGAAACCAATTTGTTAAAGTAGAATACGCACTTTGACGCTCACTTTCAGGCAATCACCACTTTCTCACTTGTCAAAAGATTTCAGTAAGCAGACACTGAGTCGAGTCGTTTTGTGTGGATTTTTAGCTGGAAACCTTTGAGTCATTGGTAGGAGATGGAGGGGAGGGGGGGGACTGCTTGATATGTCTCGGTGATTGAACTAGCTTTAACAATACAACGAAAACCGCTTTTCTCTCCTGATGATCAAAGAGGGGGACTTGGCTCAGAAACTGTGTGGGACTGCATACAGGAATTTGGACTTAATGCGCCAACTGGTTACCTCACCAATCGCAGCTACACTAGACGTAACATAATGGGTCATTCAATGTTCTGTGACATTGGGACATTCATTTCCTGTACAGCAAAACATACATTCATTATCGGTTAGTGTCGAAAACTTAACAAAACATATAGAGAAGTAGCTAGCAAGTAATATACAGTTGTTAAAGATAAACAGTCGAGGTGGCCATTGTTTGAATATCTCCCATTGCTTGTTGACAGCTATATAAAACAATCACATTCTCCTCTAAAAGCTGCTGCCGAACATTAACGTCCTCACTGTACTGCTCGGTCGTTTTTGCATGAAATCCTTTTTGCATGTACAGTGCTTCAGTGCTTCTGTGGGACAGCAGAAATGTGTTTATTTATTTGCCTTTTTCCAATCTGTGCATTTTTTTTAAATTGTTTTTTATGGGTTTTAATCTGGTTCTATCCTATTATCTGGATATGCACAGCTGAAGCAGGAACCCATGTTAAAAAGAAAACAAAACGAGCGTTTATGCATCTTCCGTAGCATCTTCTCTCATGAGTCCTTGGCAGAGAAAGCAAAAACACACCCGCGCGCGCACACACACACACACGCGCGCGCTATCGGATTCCCTCACTCCTCCAGTGAGAGAAATATGAGAAGGCGAAGAAAAAGGCAGTTAATGTTAGAAAAGAAACAAACAGATAAAAACAAGGCAAAAACAAAAAGGCACCTCGAGACGTGCCACACTTCACAAATGACTTCCTTAATAATGAAATACATACAGTACAGTTCACAATTTGTCACCCTGTTCTTCTGACCCTTCGAGTCCAACCTCTGCTGAGCATTTAAGTCCCAAATCAGTTTGAGCGATCTCATGAAGGCTATGATCTTTGCCTTAACGCAGTGCCGCAGTGATGGGTGCAAACACGCCGAACCATTACGCGGTAAAATTAAGACACTGTCCTCTAATTGTTGGCATTGGATCAGAAATCAAAGCGAACACAATATGCTAGCTTTTACTGGTAATAAAAAGCTTCTAAAGTAGATAAAGTTAGGCCATATTATCCATTTCAATGAGAGCGGTGTGTGATATAAACCTTTTTATCCATAAGTAAAAAGGTCAAGTACGTACAGTATACCACAAGAATTACAGCAAATCTGCGTTTACTCTGAGGTATATTTGTGGTAAGAACCCTGTGTTTAAATACTGAATCTATTTGTATTGTAGGAAAGGTAGACTCATGTCCCTGTCCAAGGACGCACCAGGCTTAACAGTACGCTGTATCACTGAAAAACCTAAAGATATGGACCCCTCAATGACCAGTGAGTGAAAAATCTTTAACGTGTTGTGACATACTCAACCAACACATTTTTTTATTACTGTAGGAGGAAGCTTAATTCCCTTGTTTTACTATTTATATACATTATATATTTTCAGAGCATTTTCAAGTGAAATTCCTCAAAGACAAGTTGTGGTGACAACCCAGAAAAAGCCATTGTTCTTGTCTTCAGATAAGATTTCCAACCCCGGAGTATTCAGCTCAGTGTTTCCACACTCCCCAAACGTAGATTAACTTTTAAGGATTATAAGAAAGGTATTCATTTGATATTTGGGTGGAGCGGGACGTGCTGAGGTGGGGCTTCTCAGGGGTGGTCAGTTTAGTCGAGTCCAATGGCTTGTTGGGGCACAAGGGTCAGCGTAGAGTCCCGTAATTTGGGCCCTCTGAGTCTGCACTGGCCAGAATGCCTGTCTGGTCCTCCTCAAACTGCCTGCGGCGCAGGAAGGAGGTCAAATAGAGATAGGGGTTCTTCTTATTTTGCTTTTTCCTCTTTCTTGGGAAGTTAAGATCCTCTCCCTCTTGGGGTGTCTGAGATTGCTGCTGGGTCTGAGAGGGAGACGCACCTGAAAGAGAGGCGCACGACTCACACACAGAACACCTCTTTGAGTGTTAATCAATTGTGTCTTTTATCTGATCGTCAGACAAACCTGTTCTCCTTCCGGAGGTTGTGTTGTTATTGTTGTTGGCAGCCACTCCCTTGGCTTTAGTAATACAGTGTTGTAGCAGTGCTGGTAAGCTCTCAGACCCGGCAGTATCACTAGACGCACCTAGAGGTTCCCTGAGAAGATGACAGACACAGCACACATTGCTCTGCATTAATCCAACAGTCGTGTTCGGTCACGTCGCAGAGTGAGCAGACAAAATGGCACTTTCATTTCTATTTCCAGAAGGTGCTATCATATGATTTGATGAGCTCTTGAACTTCTACTGAGAGCCCTTTCACTAAGATGATGAATTTCCACTTTCTATCTGCGGTGATGGATGAGAAAAGTTAGATACAAAGAAAGAAAGAGAAAAATGAAAAAAAGAGAAAGAATAGAAAGAATAGTTGACATAAGGTGGCAGTGGATTTAGTGAAATTATTGCCTATAAGTTTTTTTTCGTAAACAATCATCATGTTAAAGACCCAGTATTTATAAAAGTTGGAGGCAACATATTATTGGGTGTTTGTTCTAAATTGTAATAATCAATCTATTCATTTTAGTCCCCTGATTTTGGTGTAATAAATGTTATTAAACATTTGGCACTTCATGGAGCCTTAAAGACGCCGCTAAAAATGGAAACAAACACGTCCATTAATTTTAATCACTGCTTCACTTCAGATTTGGGTCTTTAAACAGTGACTGCTTCAGAAATGCGAGCAATATTGGCCTCTTTGCTGTATAAAACTCATAAAATGAAAATAATTTCTGGAACTTTAAAATGATTGTTCCTGTACTAATGAAGCCAAAAAAAAAAAATCCCCATTAGCATTATTTTTCCTAAACCGTAGCTCAGGGGTGGGCAACCTCGAGCACCAGCACCTGCGTGAGCACACAAACTTCTTTTCAAGTTGTGTCTTGTGAGAAGGGCGATACTTAGTCAATTATAAACTGCCACTCAAAAGGCTGAGGTCACTTTGTTGACTTTGCTTTTGTAATAAAACCACATTTTTTAAATCTACTATAACATTAAACTAATTTTTTTTGCAGTGGCACAAACTTTGCTTCTCATTTGCCGCTTCAGTTTGTGATTATTATTTCTAACATATTTCTATGACAATCATAAGCATTTCATGAGTTTCATACTTTTGTTGTTGGCAAATACCTTTATGCAAACAGCTGCACAGGACTGTCAGAACCTTTGGCCATGACTGTCGTGACCACGTGGATGCAACATAGCAAGCAAATCTGGCAGGACTTTTCAGCCCAGGTGGACAATGGAGACGGGCTTTGTTGAAAGATGAAAACCGAGGCATGAGCGCATTTTGCATCGACGATATTGTTTGCTGAATGTCGAGTGTAAGGCACCAGCATAAGAAAAACTTTGATTTTTGAGTCTTTTAAACAATAAAAGTTGCTCAAGAGGTCAGTGTTCAAATAAACTAAGCAAAGTGGTATGCTTAAAGGGGACACATCATGCTTTTAAAACCTTCCATTTCATATTTAAACCATAGGCTTGTGGTCTACATAAAGTAGAACTGCACTGCTTTGGTCTGAATTCCTCGTTACTGTAGCTCCACAGACCCCTCGTTTACCCCTGTGCTGAGGTGCATCTTAGAGCAACTTGTTTTGGTTCGGTCTTTTAAAATCTGAATAGACATTTCACATTTAAAAAAAAATGGCAGATTCAGGAAATTGGTTAGCTGGTTAGCTGGACGTCCATACCTTGTTTAGCAGTTCCACAGCAAATACTGTGACGGAATAGACAAGAAAACATAAGGAATAGAGAAAAATGAACAGACTGAAAAATATGATCCAAAAAGACTATAAATATAACTACACTGCAATGGGAGAGAATAAATTACAAATTTCTGAACTTCTAGCCATTAAAAGCACACAAAAAATGTATGTAAGGGCTAAAAAAGTGGATTTTGCATGAAATGTCCCCTTTAAAGCATTCAGAGAAGAATACTTAAAGGTGGCTTTACATAATTCCTTTAGCACTTTCCTCTGCCCACATTAACTGTGGCCATTACTAAAATATAAAAATTTCTGAAAATCACCTATTGTCTTGTCATGTTCCCCCTACGTTGTGTCAAGTCCACGTTCCTGTTCCCATGTTCAGTTACTTCCTGTTCTATTTTGCTAGGCTCGTGTGCGTCGCATTCAGTTTTGCGTCCCCTTGTCTCATTTGTTAGATTCTGTTCACCTGTGTCTTGTTCTCCCCAGCTGTGTCCTCTCTCCCTGATGACCTCTTATGTATCTAAGCTCTCAGTTTTCCTCAGTTATTTGCCGTGTTTTCCCTTTTGTCCTAGAGTTTTTGCATTTCTGCCGTGTTTTGTATTGTTTGAAGAGATTTCAGCATTAAAGCTGCCTTTTTGAGTTTTAAGTCCTACCTCCCGAGTACTGCATTTGGGTCCACACTCTGCCTGTCAAGCAGGCCAAACGCTTGTATGTAATCTGCATTTTACTTATTAGCCAGCTGCATCACGGCTGGTATAATTTAGCAACTAAAGCTGTGCACATCAAACACCTGCAGCTCTACCATTATTGCACACAAGGTCAAACTTAATTTACTAATCGGTGGATTTAGCAGTCATCACAGAAAAGGTTGCCAACCCCTGCAGTGCACGTATTTACTCTGGATTTCTGTTTGCTCTGTGTCCCAACATACACGTATTGCATATATAATATTTTAAATAGAAAACACAGGAAGGTGTTACTGAGACCTTGAAAACTATTTTCATTTCATGAGTGATACATGCGAAGTTGAATGAAAATAATCAATTAATCAGCACAATATAATCACGTCATGTTGAAGTATCCTCACTTCTGTGATCTATTTAGAAGTTTTACCTCATGCTCGAATACTCTGGCTTTGTTGTCCATCTCTCATAGAAAGATGCAATAAAGTTAAAGACCAATAACCTCAAACATTAAAGGTCGTGTTCATGAGGCTCACTGTTGGCTCTTTGCCTTTCAAAGAACTGAATACAAACAGCCTCAAACCTGACTTAATGCTTTCATTAAGTCAAGTTGTTGTGCCAAACATGTATTGTTTCAAAAGGCATAGGAACACAAAGCTTTAGAGATGCTGTCCATCATTTGTCACTGTGGAGAGAAAGATTGAGAGCCATTAGCAGAGAGGGGGAGACAAATCTGAGAATTGCAACAGTCCTGGACAGTCAGAGAACATTTCCATTATGACATAAACTGTGTGCCGAGGCAACAGTGTTAAAATATTGCTCATTTCCATAGACATAAACACTATACAGCACACTTTCATAAACATGAACACTGCGTACAGAGGCTTCACCATGCTGACGGGAGGAGATGGCAGGAAGAGGAAATGGCCGTTAAAGAACAAGTCACATGACAGGAAGAGGAAATGGCCATTAAAAACAGTCACATGACAGAAAAAACGAAAGCACTTAGGACAACAAATGTGACAAAGAATTTAGTTTGAGAATTGTTGTTATTTGTTTGGTTGTAGAGAGAAGTTTAGAGAATGCATGCATGGCATTTTGCACATGGAACAAAACTTTAAAGGGGAATACTCCAGTCTATCATTCATGTGCGTCCTCTATTGATTCAAGGCTTTTTTTTAGTGCAGGGAAACATGTCTGTGTTCAAACAATGAAAAAGGCAAAATTAAATGCTTCTCCACAGTCCAAAACCACTCCTCGAGCTTGCTCGCAAGCCTAATTACTGTAGCCTACGCCACAGCAGGCTTACTGTGCCTTGGAACTGTATTGACAAATGTGTCCTGCAGTCATTATTACCATTAGTTGCACTTCGCTTGAATCCAGCACAGAGGCACAACCCAAAGCGATTCCCCTTTAAAGGAGAGAGTGATTAGAGCCCTCCCCCTGCTGACCCCTCCCCTCTCAGACATGGGTCCGACCCTTACCTATTGTGGCGTAGGGGACCGGGTCACAACAACGCTGCCCAGATAGCTGAGATCAATCAAAAACAAATCAGGTAAGACCCTTACCCTCTATAAAGCAGCAGCCCTATAAGCTACTTTCCCTTAAAGGCCGGTGATGGTGCAGGAGCAAGTCTCTGCTGCATGGCATTAGCTACCATGTGACTGTAGCTTCTAGGGTAGTGAGGTGGGTGTGAGGGGGCACAGGAGTGTGTATAGTATAGAAACCGGGGGCATAGATGTGTATGAGTCTCGGCTATGTTTTAATGTGGGCGTGAAGCATATAAGTTCCTGTGTTAGGTCCTAAATGTATGCGGCCACTGATCATGAACGTAACGAGAAACAATGTATTGTGGTAATTTCAGATCAGCCAGTTTTTATCCCTGTGGGTGCTGCTTTCTAATATTGCACCCATTACAAATGCCTTAATATTGTCCACTAATTGTTTTTTGTTTGTTTATTAATTGTTTTTTTACTCTAATGCTTAACAAATCATTTACCAATACAGTTCACTGAAGTGAACTATTTTGCCACATTATCGTTAGCTTTAATCTTCCTCAAAACACTCAATTTGCCTCTTTGGTGCTATAAGTCTTTAGGAGGGCCAGTTCTTTGACCTCTAACCTTCTGGAAAAGGCTGGGGCCCAGAATAGATTTTTAACAGCTTAATAATTATATTCAAGTAACAAACGGAGCCTTTTATTTATGACTTGCTACTTTTTACTTGCTACTGCTATTATTCAGCAAACTGTATAACTGAAGACCAGATGGTTTGTTTAGTATCTTTATAAAGTATTCATAAGCTGAGATTACGGCATCATTATTTGGTAATAAATTGTTTACTAATGCTTTTAAAAAATTAATAAGTAACTAATTAACTCAATAATTATGTGCCCACTAGTAAATACATACAAATTACAAGTTCACACCTACAACTGTGACAGCTTTGTCAGTTATTGTACCTTATTTGTTTTGGTTTTTATTTTAATATCACCTATTTTCTGATCTCCTGCCCCCTCACTGCAACATTAATACACTACAATATACATTTTCAAAATTTTCATCAAACAGCTTCTTCAACTTCGGAGACAAATCATGTGTTCTTCTGGAGGCAGATAAAAGCTATTGGTTGCAATAATGGTTGTGTAAGGCATTAGTAAGCAATTTATTAACCACGAATAAATACACCTGTGACATCTTATAGTCTTCATGAAATATCAGAAAAGTAAAACTATGAATGTAAAAATGTAAATGTTTTTCAAATGTACAGTAAATTGAAAATACTAGTTTCACAGTTTTTATGCTCATACTTGATTCATTAACTGTTCTGCTTAAATCAAATATCTACTCAGCTTTTGAAAAATACTTAAACTGAAAGCTTTTAGGTGGAGAGAAAAAAAACGGCACAGTTTCTGTAGCTTTTGGCTTCATCAAAATATTCCTTTTAAAGTTGATTTAAATTTGTATTATGATCAATATTTCACTGATTAAATAAGAGCCATCAGTATTAAAGACAAAAAATACATGATCTTAAAATCACACTGAGCTTTCACATGCTATTAAAAGTTAATGTTTAGAGAATTTTTATGACCTGACACAATGTGTGCTAAATGCAATTACATGCCTTCTGCATATTAAAGTACAATATGCATCTTAATTATTTCTTAATGGAAACATCAAAGTGAAACTGAGGAAATTTAGAGAGAAGATGAGAAGTCTCCTCCTTAAATACATATGTGACTATTCTCTATTGCGATGGATCACCTACCCTGAGGCTGATATCTGGAGCTGGGAGGGCTCTGAGGGTAGCATCTCCTCCTCTGTCCTTCTCTGGGATGGCCTCTGCCCGAAAACATCCCTGCCCTCCGGAGGGGGAGAGGGGGACTGGGAGGGGTAACTGGCTGCAGTGGAGGCATAGGACATGTGGGCGTGGTAACTGGGGCTGGGTTGCTTGGTGCCCTGGCTCTGAGTGGGAGAGGCGGTCAGGGAGGACCTCCGAGAGAAACTGACAGTAGCCGAGGGCTGCAGGGTGATCTCATGCATCTCCAGAGACCGAGAGGTGCGGAGGATGCTGGGGCGTGGAGGGGGCCTAACAAGGATATCTGGGGAACCTGGCTGGGTGCTAAGTGGACTCTGGGAGAGTGGAGAGAGACGGGAGGGTTGGAGTACTAGCGGGGGTAGGCTGGGGTCTGCCCGGCGCCCTGCCCTCGGGCTGAGCCAGGACTGAGGGCTACTACTGGGGGCTGTGCTTGGGCTCCCTGCACGGACTGCCGGGTCAGGGTAAGGCAACACTGGTACACCCACACCGTGGGCCGTGTGTCTGAGCTGGCCGAGACTCTGGGCCTGTTGCATAGCTAAACGCCTAACCGGAGGCCCTGAGGGCCTGTCTCTGCCTGGGGGAGCCACAGGAACCTCCAGCTGCAGGAGTCCAGGGCTTGTTGGATCCTTTAGGGGAGGGAGGTGCAGGCGACTGGGAGGGAGGGAGTGAGGAGGATATGGGGGTGGGTCAGGGAGGTCCTGGGGGTGATGTAAGGGATGGTGAGGTGGATATATGAACCGTGGGCCCTCTAGACCCAGGAAGGGTAACTCATGAGGCTGCCAGCTTTCGGGTGAGCGAGGAGGAGGGCTGTGTGTGTGAGACAGAGAATGGCCAGAGGCAGTGTACTGATGGTGCTCCATCTCTCCACTCTCCTCGGGGATGGAGGGGTAACCAAATGGCCCCTCAGCAGTGCCTGGGGGTGAGGACAGAGCGGAGCTACGTGGGCTGATGTCAGGCATGTAGAATGGTGGTGGAATCCCTGATTCAATACGGCTGCCTAGATACCCATAGAATGGGCCCTGGGGAAAGCCCCTGTAGCGGGAGGCCGGGGCCTGCCCTGAGGCGTGAAGTGCACTGCCCTCTGCAAAGCTCATACCTTCCATGGGCCTGTGTAGGCGGGGGCTGTAGGTGGGGGGCTGCGTTGACTCCAGGCTGGAGGACGTTGGGGAGAGCTGGGGCCGCAGCGTGGGCATGATGGGCGGCAGAGGCCCTGGGTCAAAATCATTCTCCTCATCGGACTGCCGGAACTCAGGGTACATGTCAGACTCCTCTGCGAAGGGGAAGCCCTGGATGCGGCGGGGAGGTGGACTGGTCTCCATGACGAAGCGGCCGTCGGGGCCACGGCTTATCAGCTCAATAGGCGTGGTGACCTCTGCCTCGTGTTTGGACACGCTGTATTTCTTGCTGGCTATGGCACGCTTGGTTTTCTTGTAGAAGGAGAGCTCTTTTTCTTTTTCTCTCTGAGGGCTGGGCAGTTTCCTGACATACAGGCCTGGACCATGGGAACCCTCCGATGAAAGAGAGCGGGGCCGAGATGGAGGGGAACTCTCTGGACTTATCTTCCCTGATGATAACCTGATAAAAAAACGCAGACACAGCGTACTGGCTCAATTTAATACGTTACGGATGAAACAGAAAGTGGTAGGAGTATTTTAAAACAAACAAACAAACAAAAAAAACCTCTGATACTTTAAATAAACAGATATGATTGCAGTTTGTAAACAGATGACAAAATAGAAAGCCAAAGCACTTGATCAAAGCAGCCATAATGAACTACATTATGATAATGGCCAGTTTATGGCGGCAGCAGACTCCTGATAGGGCTCCAGCTAATGAACCAAAGAGTGACGGGATGAGAGAAAAGCCAACAACGCAACCATGACAACCGTATCACAGATCTACTGAGTCTACATCTTCTTGAGCAGACATGAGACCAATTTCCATATGCTGCGCCAAATGGTGATGTGTGGAAAGCAGATGACATCTAACCAGGCCTCATTTGCCCACACCAGGAGCAGCATACTTAACACTTACTGTACTGGGTCACTGAATGCATCGGGTAGACATAAATTACAATGAGTGCATATACACAGTACTGTACTGTACATGCAGCTGAGCTAATGCTATTAAACCCTGTATGGTGCATGGAAGTCTGTACATGCAAATAGTAGGCGCCCCTACAACTGCAAATAATCACTGTGAGCTAATAATGTCTATGCAATGCGTTAACCATGCAGCCAAGCCAGTGCTGTGCAGCACACTCTGTGTTTTGGTGCAGGCAGGCACTCACAGGGGGCTGGCCGGCGGGGGCAAGAAACTGCTCCTGGCAGGCTCGTCCCAGCAGGGCTCTACCCCTGGCAAGGGGGTGAGAGGAGGCCTGCGATGGGAAACAAACGACATGGGCCTGGTTCATCTTTAACTATGCTATTTGCAGGAAGGACTAAGTGTAAACTCCCTGACCTGCCTGGACCATTTAATAAAAAAAATACACAAACGTGTTCTGATACTGATTTTAGGTTTTACCTAAAGTCACAAGCAAACAGACATTTACTCTGCAATGGGATTTACACAGATTATTGTCAAAAATGAGCTTCTTCTGAGATTGAAATGCAGTCATACATGTACACAAGATTTACAGACAGACAAGTACACACATGTAGCTGATACTGTACAAAAACCAGCATCATTAAACACTGAGAATCATGCAGAAAGCAGACAGTGTTAAAGAATACAGATGGATCAAAAATCAATACACACACTGCAGCTTGAGCACTCTGGGTAATGTGCTTAAAATGCAGACTTTGCTGCTTTGAACTCTCCTTAATTTTCCCGTGATCCGCTAGAGGTTGCTACTGTACGTCCTCTACTACACCCACAATGAAGCCAAATCCAGTAATCAGTGTTTTTATTTTTTTAAAAGGTTGCCTTTAGATATACCATCTTAGATATATTGTCTTAAATATGTCACCTCACCCCAGTACTGCATACTCTAAAAGGTATTTCCAGTTGACAGGTCAAAACTGATTGTTATTTATTGTCAACATGTATGACCTGTCAGAACATGCAAAGAAACAAACTATTTTTAACAGGTGTAAGAGAAGAGGAACAGTAGCGGCGACCTCTGGCAGACAGGAGAGGCTCTGGGTTAGCTTTACTTACGGCGACTCAATGCTTTTCCTGAAGTGTGTCACCGACAAGGGAGGATCTGAGAGGACAAACACATTTAAGTTTAGGCTTTTCACTGCTGAACACCCGAAGTAGACGTTTTTTGTGCCTTCAGGCCCACTGATTAACCCCATCCATGGTCAGACATTAGCTATAGCAAATCCATGTAAATTAAGTGAAGGGGGGAGACCAACCTGGTTTACGCTTGAGTTTGCGACGGTGTTGCTTGTTGACAAAGCAAGCTGCTAGGGTGCTGAACAGTACCGCCGCTGCCAGAAAACAGATAGTTGCCACAACACCTGCCACCACCGGCCGCGCCAGACCCTCGTCGGGCAACTCTGGAGCAGGGAAGGGATCTGAGGGCATAGAAAGAAATGTTGAGTAACAACTCAAATGTGCATTATTCATAGGGGCCAAGCACAAAGACACTCACCTGTGCTAGATACTCCCACCACATTGCTGCTCTCGCTGATCAGGTCATCCATAACCGCCATCACTCGAAACTCATACCAGGACTCCTGTCAGAGAGATGCAAAGATACACTCCAATGCTGGGTAGCGTGAAGGCAGTGATTTACAGCATGTCCAATAGAAAGAAGCACTTTCTTATTTAGAACTTTTTGTAAAACAACGAGAGATTCACATCTTTCTCACTTCTAGGAATTTTATTCTTTAATGAAACTTTATATGATAAAACTGCTTGGAAAAATAAGAAAGGCAGGTTTATTTAATTGGGTTAACAAAAAAGAAGTGTTCAATTAATTATTCCCCCAGCTCTGCCGCGCTTAGCATTTAAAGACATAAATGTGCAAAGTTACAAACAGCCGTATTTCAAAATGTCTACACTACTTACCTGAACAAGGTCTCTGGCTATGAGTTCAGTCTCGGTTGAGGGGATTAAATCATCCAGGACCTCCCATCTCTCCCCGAGACGGAACTCCATGATATAACGATCGATGGGTGAGGAGTGGTTGGCCGGAGGAAGCCACGTGAGGAGGACACCGTGCTGCGTGCGATTGGCTGTGAGGCACCGTGGTGGAGTAAGAAGCACCAGTGGTTCTGGGGTACCCAGGGGAGAGCCTGTGGGCCAATCATTTATTTATGAAAATGTATTCAATGGGGGAAAAAAAGTTACATTCATGTCGACAACTGAATGAGTTGTAAGGCTGAACAATGATGCTCTGAGAGAAATGCTGCCATAACTGCTGCAGTATCAACAGGATATTAACATGGTCTTATTTCAGTATAATATCATGAGTCATTTACATAAAGAAAATAACCAAAGAATGTTACCAGATAAAAGGTCAAGAGATCCCTGAGACAATTTATCCAGAAGGGAACATGAACGTCTAAACCAAATTTCATGGCAATAAATCCATCAGCTGTTAAAATAGTTCATGTTTACTAAATGAATGTTTCTACAGTTATATAAGTTATAGGGATTTTGCTTCTGGGAACCATGAACCTCTGTATGTAGCATAATGAAGATTCATTCAACAGCACTTTTACTTTTTACAGGCCATTTACAGGAAAATGGAAAAACATGGACACGTTTTTATGAAAACTGACGGGGGTTTTTTGGTTCAGGATGAAAACATTATAGCTAATTTAAAGCTGAGACACTTCTCAGGAGATGACGTACAGTATACCAGTCAAAAGTGTGGCCAAACCTTTGACTGGTACTTTACAAGCTAATCTGGAAGTTAGCTGTAGTAACAACTCGCAGGCACAGTGGATTTCTGCCCTGAAACTTTGGTTGGAGCAAGAGCCACTAAGTAAGTAAGGCTCTGGTCAATGGAAGGCCTTCTGCCCTTCACAACCAAAGAAGAGAGTATCCAGGGAATATTGATGCTTTTCTTGCATTTTTTTATTAGATAAAAATGTGTTTATTCCCTTTTCTAAATGGCCACATCCCAAAAGTGGGCTTTTCCCAAGATAAGCTCTCTAAGCTCTACTAGCACATTAATTATTCTTTCAGCACTCGTATTTTGTTGCAACACTTGGGGCTGCGAACAACGGCAACAGACAGCAGGAGAGAAGTGGTTCTGGGAAGTGGACCTGGAGAGGAAAACATATTTTACAAATATTTGTCCCTAGAGTCAGACCAGAATTAGGAAAAAAGGATTTTTACATTTGCTGCCCCTTTTTCCTGGAATGATCTACAGAAGGATCCAAAACTGTCAGAACTGGTTATGAAGGGGGAGTTTAAGTCCATTTTAAAGGAGTGTGAAAATAGTTCTCTTGGTCACTGTGGCTGCTTTTGATGTTGCTCTTGTGATGATTTGTTATTCATATAACAATAACAATATAATTCAGGTGATTTTGTGCACTTGCCTGTACTGAATGTCAGTCGTATTTGTTTCTTGACTTGTTATATTGTCATGTGTAATATTAGTTGTGCCTGGGGGTCTGTAACCAGATGATCAGCATCCTATTGTATTTAAGTTCTTCAAATGAATCAGTTATTATGGTATTATAGCTTATTTGCTTAAACTAAAGTAATAGAGATGAAATTATTTAATTATTTACTGCAAAGAGATCACTTAATAAACCAATTTCTGTGTTTAAGGAAAAGTGATACAGCTTTTTCCTTCTAGCTAAAACACTGATTTTAATTCCTTTCAGCTCCTTTAGTTTACAGTGGGGGAAAATATATTTGATCCACTGCTGAATTTGCTGAATTGCTCACTTACGAAGAAACAAATAGTCTCTAATTTTTATGGTAGTTTCATTTAAATGGATAAAGACAGCATACCAGAAATAATACTAATAATAATAATCCAGAAAAAACACATTACATAAAAGTTATAAATTGATTTGCATGTCATTGAGTGAAATAAGTATCTGATCTTCTACAATCCAGACAGGAATCAATCAGTTACAGATACTCCTCAATGTTACTGTATGTGTATAAAGCACACCTGTCTACAGAACCGTTTTTATTTTCCATTCCAACCTCTCCAACACGATGGGCAAGACCAAAGAGCTGTCAAAGGACATCAGGGGCATGATTGTAGAGCTGCACAATGGGCTACAAGACCATCTGCAAGAAGCTTGATGAGAAGGTTACAACTGATGTTGCAATTATTTGCGAGTATAAATGGCCATCAGTTAACCTCGGTCTGGAGCTGCATGCAAGATCTTGCCTCATGGGGTGAAGATGCTCATGAGAAAGGTGGGGGATCAGCGGAAAACCGCACAGAACTGAAATCTTGCAGGGCCCAATGTCCCCCTGATCAAGACGGCACATGTACAGGCCTGTCTCAGGTTTCTCTCAGGTTACGGTCATGGAGCAGAAAATCTGCAGAGGGAGCTGAAGCTTTAAGTTGCCATGCAGCAGCCAAGACACCTAAAGGATTTAGAGAGTTTTTGTAAAGAGGAACGGGGCCAAAATCCCTCCTGCGATGTGTGCAAACTTGTGAGAACTACAAGAAACCTCTTACTGCTGTGCTTCAGTTTTTCCACCAGTTACATTTTGCTTGTGGATCAAATACTTATTTCACTCAATATCATGCAGCTCAATTTATAACTTTTTTGTGATGTGTGTTTTCTGGATTTTTGGTTGATATTCGGTCTCTCTCTCCATTAAGCTACCATAAAAAAATAGATACTAGTCATTTCTTTGTAAGTGAAAAAATTAAAAAATTCAGCAGGGGATCAAATAATTATTTCACCCACTGTAGTCCCTCTCCGAGCGGCGGCATACAAAGACCAAACAGGCAACACTAAAATAAAACGAACAAAGAAAATAAAAATAAAAAAAACACCGTTAGGTTCTACTTAATACTAGCCCCATGTAGCTGAATTCACATGTACACACTGAGAATATTAAAACTTAAACAAGCTCACACAGCCGCTGTGGCTGCATTCGCTGATGCTGCTCATTACATTTGTTTCTCTGAAAAAAATCCGATTAGACAGTTTCTCATCAGGAGACCTGTGTAAAACATTCAACTTTAGACAATAAAACCAATGGTAGGAGAGGACAATGATTTTGGAGACATCATAGTTGACTTTAAACATCACTAGAGGGCAGTATATTCCATTCTGTGTCTGGTTACTTTCTAAAATTAGAAATAGTGTCTCAGTGCAACTCAGCGGGTTGATTCTGAAGTCAAGAAGCAGCAAACATGGCTGGAACATCCTTTGATTAGCAGTACCCACCTGCAGTGGTGACTGTCACAACTTCACTGAATGGGCCCGTGCCCAGTTTGTTTTGAGCCAACACACTGAACTGGTACTCTGTCCCAGGCTCCAGCCCTGGCACCACCAACCAGATCTGAGCACCAGAAACTGGCATCGAATGCCAGTCATGAGGACCGAAGTCTATTTTCTTTGACCTGTCGAGTGAAACGAAGCAGACAGAGAGAAACACATATGCCAGGTGAAAATGTATAATGATGAATTAACTGTAAACAGTGACATAACGAGTCGCATATAATTTAAGAGTGAAGCACCAAACATCAAACTTTTAAAGCACTTTAGAGTCTTGGATCAGTCTGACATGCTTGCAAATTTGTGAACCCCTCGGGCTCGACTCTTTGAAATATTATAACACGCAGGAGAAAAGATTTTGGAGAGGCAGCCTTTAATATCAAGCTCTGAGCTGTTAGAACAGCCTGCAAGAGGAACGGAGAACAGCTGAAACAGTTCACATCTTTAACCTCATGAGGTCTAAGCAACTTTTCCTATTCCATCAATTCGTACACGTGGTCTAATGAAAAATATACTTGTATAGTCTTATACTGCACATATAGTGTTGGCGTTATTGTATGAACTTTCATTGTGAGTTATCATATCTTCTATTTGTATGAGTTGTTTCGTGTGTAATCCTGTTGGTTTGGTTTCACTTGGATGGGGACAAGCTTGTGATAATATTAAAGGAGCTTTCGAAGGAATACTGATTATTATCACAGGCTGTCCCAGCCACACAGACACACAGAGAAACTCCTCATTGTTAAAATGGAGGACACCCCCAACCTCATATGCATACAAAGAGCTATCACATAAGTGCGAACACCTTTAGGTCACGTGAGGTTGCATCCATATATGGGGACTGTTGGAGTGTTGATTACTGTACGCTGTAACCGGAAGTACCTGTGGTCATGTGACTTTCATTGTATGCATGTGTAAATAAAAGCGGCGGTCAGCAGCCAGCTCGGGTGAAGGTTTTCCC
>VUQK01038624.1:0-23560 GCA_015106715.1 Bujurquina vittata | reverse complement strand
GGCCCCATACGGGTTTGTCCGCAGTTTCCATGGTGGCCCTACATGGATTTGCCCAGATAGATATTAAAAATGTGCTCATTCGGACCCAGATGGTCCATGCATGCATGGGCTATGCATGGACCATGCATGGGCCTAATGTAAGTCAACCATCTGGGTCCAAATGAGCACATTTTCAGGGTCTTTTAATATCTATCTGGGCAAATCCATGTAGGGCCACCATGGAAACTGCGGACGAACCCGTATGGGGCCCATAATGTGTGCCCTTACTTATCCTATATGGGGCCCACCTACGTGTGCTGGCAGGGAATGAACTTGCAACCAGACACAATAATTGTAGTTTTAGTCACACTGTTCACCCTAATGCAGCTGTAGCATGAACCCCAACCCCACAAACACCCGTAGCCCTGTTTCCTTTAGTACTTCTTTCATGCCAGTGCAACTGTGGGCAGTACTGCATACATTAGCTAGCTTTACACTTGAAGCTTGTGTCAACAAAAAAACCAAAAAGATCATCTTAAACATATGTTTTCTCAGTGCCTGTGCCTGACAGCGTGGTCAATTTAGGCCTGGAAAACTTCAGCAACAACCTGAGAGCCGACAACCGGCCTGGCTACAAATAGACTGATTAACGCTGTCTTCACGCTCTGAATCGGATTTGGAAATACATTTTTTTTTTTGTCAGCAGACAACTTAAACCTTATTTCATCGGTTGTCCATTTCATATAACTTAACCGAAATATTTTGTTATGTCTAGAGTTTGAGGACATATATTTTTAAAATTCATAGCGGAATGTGATTATTGGCCAAATGTGACAGCACTGCTGCTCCAATGCAGCACACACTCAGTGAATATCTGTGAAAGGTTCCTTTAAGCTGAGGAGCACCGTGAGTCATCCCGATGCCCTGCAGTCCGCACTCCACGCTCGATGATAAACAGCCACACAGGAGCAGAGCGGAGCGAGGCAATAAACAGGGAGCAGAGGGAGGCACGGGTCAGTTCACTTGATTAGTCCTGCTATCAGGAGGGCCGACGCCTTCTCAGAGATTCATTTCATAGAGCCGCCGCTTTGAGGAGACGAGCAGAGTTTTGAGGTCACATCTCAGCAGATTCGATCCCGTCATGTCAAATAGTTGGGGAGAAATGTGTGCTAAAGAAGAGGGTGAACTGAGCGCTGTATGATAAATGGATTAGTAAAAGGGCTCCTGAGCCCGAGGACTGCTGCTTTAACCCACAGAGGAAATGGCACCGCTTCATCGGAATCATATCACTGCTCCCACATTTCAATAAGTTGATCTGAGGACGTGTCAGGGATATTAAATGATGTTTGGTTAGCTTTTTTGTGCGAGCAGAGGACTGAACCTACGTTTTTGCACAACATAAACTAAAACAACGTGGACACTTGAGAAAGCTTAAAAATGGCTGCTGATCCAAAACTGCTGCTCAGAGCACATTTGTTACATTTGCATGTTTCAGATCATCAAAATGTTAATATTAAAAAAAAGCTATCCAAACCTACCCGGCAGGCCCTCACATACAGTACAGGCATGACCAGCAGATGGGTGGGGCTTCTGTGCTGAGGTGGGCGGGGCGTCTGTGCTGAGATGGGCGGGGCTTCCGGGGCCCTTTGTCACTCACAAAAATCTCTATGCACATCCACCATTGGAAAAGGGGGTTAAATGACAGGAAGTAATGAAAAGCAGGATAAGCCCACTTTAATGTTCTGCCGGGACAGTTTTCCTGAATGTAATCGTGGAGCTTATTTAAATATTTACCCCCGAAAGAGAACTTTTACTACCGTCTATTAAGATAAACCAACTCGACTTCATCTGTAACAGACAAAAAGAGCTCAAACGATGTCGGCATCCAGACTGCTGTGAAACTAGCAAGTTATTACACGTTAGTGTAATAGTGCTTCTGTGCTTTCTGGGGGCATTAAAAAAACCAATGAGTGGAAACAATAGTGGGTGACTCATGAAGTCTCTGAGGTGGACGATCCGGTAGCTGCCTTAGAAAACGAGCTGTTTTAACAACATTTACGTCATGAGTCACGAACGATCACTGCAACAAGCAAATCTGTCTCTTTTTACTTCCTGGACTCGGCGTTCGTTACAGTTTCTCTTCTGCAGTCACACTGATGAAGCTCGGTGCTTGATTTGTTGTTTCTCAGGGTTGCCACAGATTTGCCTGAGCTTGATCCTTTCCTTTCACTTCCTGCTTTCCCATGCTGTGGCTGTAACAATATTACCACTCTGAGTCTTTGTCCTTTACAGTCTGTACTCATTGTACAAGGCTTAGCTTTGTGTGTCCTTGTGCAATTCAATTATGTTGAACTCTGAAGATTTTAGGGGTAACATACTCTGAAATGTCAGCGGGGTTTAACGTCCTTGTGTTTTTATTACTGCTGACTGAATGAGCCTCTAAATTTCTGCATCCTTTCACATCAATGAGACGGCTTGATTAAATAAAGATTAAGATAAATCTTGGAGTGTCACTCAATGGAATGAGTCTAATAAATATCCACTGATCTCTTGGATTAAATAGTTATTGTGTAACTTGCTGTGGAGACAGAACACAAAGAGAAGAACTTGATTGAACTTTTTGAATCTGGAAAAAGGGCAGATGAAGGTTAAATCTGAGCTTAGGTGATCTGACTGGTTTCTAAGTTTGAAAAACTCCTTAATAACTTACAGTGCAGTCAGTTACGGGCACATGCTATTATATTACAATTTAATGAACGGTTCCGCTCTGTAACTCCAGTTAGCAAAGCTTAAGCCTAGCAGACAGCTAGACCACGCCCCTAATTAAGCTTTAATGTTATGTAATATAACAGTTATAAACCAATTCACCTGTATAAAGGTGTTATGAAAGGTGAGATTAGATCAATGCAGTTTTTTGTAAAAATGTTTCCTTCTGCTGTAACGTGGGACATTTTAATACGCTTGAGCCTCAAGTGGACATTAGGAGGAAGTGCAGTTTGATTCATTTTTCAGCCCCAGAAAGTAAACCCAACATTTTTACAGAATCGATATTTTCAGTGAAGTTTGCATTCTAAAGAGGACCTTTTCCGGCATAATCAGGTTACATGATATCTTTAGGAACTGACGAGCAGATTGAATTTGAAAATGTGTATTCAATGTAGCTGTTTTTTTCCCCCAATTATGGACACAAATTGCAACAATCAGTGCTGCTACTGATTGTCTTGACACAAAAATGGGATTTTAAAAGAAGTAAATGATGTGTCCTTTTGTTTAAGAACATCAGAAGACGTGTATTTTAAAAGTCAAAGTCAAGGAAACGGCACTAAGGAGGAAAGAGGTCAGCGCTCTGACGAGCTTCAGTCCCCTTTTTAAAATTTAAAAATAAGAAAAAAGAGTTTCAGGAAGCCTGAAAAAGTGTTTTGAAGAAGAAAAATCTAAAGTGAACTTGGTGAAAAATAGAAATAAACAAAACCACCTGTGGGCGTCTGCAGAGTGCAGCTCACAAGCTTCCCGACACCACGGCGAGATTTCACACCCGCTTCGAGCTTCTGCGGCAACACGCCCGAGGGTCCCATTTTGATCGACCTCAGCTGCCCCCACCCGCCGGCCGGTAATTGCTGTCAAATAAAAAGGCTTCTCCGGAGGCCGTCGGCCTGTCAGATCACGAGCTGGCAGTTGATTGGTGGAGAATTCCTGAGGAGAATGAGGAACGCCCCGGCGGCTACATCAATTTCCAGCTTGTGCCGCGGCGAGGTGTCCGTTGTCCGTCCACCCTTCCAGTTTATAAGAGTAAAGGACACGTTCATACATTTCCTGTTTGAACTCTGAACTAAAGGCTTAGAAATGCCAACAAATCATCAAAAACACCTGAAACCATAAAAGAAAACAAATATGAGCTGTTTTTTATTTGGCTTTTGTCATAAAAAGTAGAAAATCAGTATTTTTAATTTTACCTCCCGCAGACGTTTGCTCGGTCGTACCGACAGTTAAAGATGGCTGTAACCATGGAAGCACGTTTGATCAACTTTAATAACAAATTTAGCTCTAAACACAGAGAATCATTTCAGTCGAGGTTTCTCTTCTCCTCTCATTTGTGGCTCTAGCTGCTCTTTTTGCTCCTAATTCACTTTACAGCCTGCTGCAGATTTATTGAAACTGTGGCTCTCAGCTCCAACCCCTGGAAGCCCTCGCAGGACTTAAGTAGTGTGCAGCGAGGTGTCGTTGCAGTCAAAGAGATGAATGTGACACCACTGGCTGATGCATGAGCTTTAATAAAAGGACAATAACGCCTGTCAGCTGAATCTAATCTGAACTCATCATTATGGAGGCAGCTGATGAATCTCTTCAATCCAGCAGATAATTTCATCATCTTTCCTGACATGTCTTCTTCCAGCCGTGCGGAGCTGCTGTCTTATTGTCAGATCACGTTTTTATCTTTCTCCCCAAAGTCTCGCAGCTCATTATGATCGTTATCTCGTGTTCGAGTCCTGTCATCTCCTCCTTCCGCCGGCCTCCACCTCTCACCTTCTGCTGCACGCTGCTCCTTTAAATGTGAGAGGAGCTCCTGCTCTCTGAACGAGGACAGAAACCAGGCAGGCCCGTTTGGTTATTGCACACACTGATAAGCATCAGCAATGCAGACACAAGGTTTCGGTTGACCTCCATCCATCCCAGCGGAGGTCGCACTCCTGCCTTCGATCTGCCGGAAACAATCTGCCCCCGAAACATGAAATATTGCTGCATCCCGTGCTTGCCTGTGGAGCCATTTGTATTTTTGATTTATTTTTGCACACATGACCCGATACAGGAGCGTTTCAGACCCGCCAGAGCAAAGACAAAGAGCTGCAAACACGCTGGAGTAAAGTTTCCAACAGTCAGACTGCAAACGTCCGCCCAAACTGGAAATCACCAAACACCGGGCTCCAAAAGGACAGCCGGGGGCTAGTTTAGGAAAGACAGATAAAAGACAATGGATTCGATAAAACAAGGAGACTTTGAAATCCTTCCAAAAATTCCTGGCTCCAATCCAGACCAACTCCAAAAGTTGATCAGGCCCAAGTGAAGGCATTCACAGCATGAATTCATGCACAACAGCCGGATGCATGTAAAAATCTGCTGTTTCACAAAGCCAAAGCTTTAGTTTAGGCTTTCAGCTTTAACGTACTCGGTCCTGTGACAAATCTCTGCAAAGAGAATAGAGACCACAGAGTGATACAGGCCTCTGCAAAAGTCCCTCATTTCTTTATGGGTTGCTATGAAAATGGGAAACGGGTGCAGCGATTTATTGAAATGACCAACCATAGATGGAAATGCAGTGTGGCAGCTTTGTTCCAGCCTCATTAACCCTTCAGTCGCACCCTGTGAATCTGCTGCAGCCAAGGACAAGGTGTTCATTAACTTCAGATGCAACCTGTCATAAACTTAAAGGTCTTTTAAACTGAAATTGTGACCTGCTGATGGCAAAAAAAAAAAAAAACTCCGACATCAGGAACAGGAAGGAGGTCGGCGCAGCTTTACCATCGAGCTTCGCCTCCAGGTTTGTTTTCAAAGCTCCGACCTTTCCCCTCAGATGTATGAGCGGAAGCATCAGAGGCACATTACCCTGTTTTCCTCTGCAGGCAGTCTAATGGAAATTGGGAAATGGAAGGAAGGGATCTTTTTAATGACCACATTTATTTCTTGGAATGCAGCAATGACAAAAACGAATTTCTTTCATTTCACAATGCTTATAATAGTCCCACAGAGCAGAGGAGTGCAGTGGAAATGCATTCTGCACCCTTGATATGAGGAAGCCGCTCTCGGGCCTGGTAGGAAGCACATTTCGTGTCCGTCTGTCTCCAGACGTTCTGGCAGCTTCCCGGCTCCGTTTCTGGGAAACACGCTCAGCAGTAAACGAGGCAGGTTCTGCTTCAAAGCCTCGACTTTGGTTCATGCGTGTCAGCCAAGACCAGCACCCCGCCGCCCCCCCCCAGGACCGACTTCTCATGGGGACGTCCTGGATTTTGAATAATTGAGGGAACTTAATCCCGTGCCAAACTGCCGATTCTAATTTGCACAGCGGCGACTCGTGTGACACAACGCTCGTTTCTCCTTCTTCTCTTTCACGCACTTAAGAGTACGCTGGAGGAAGTTTAGAGAAACATCAAATTGGAGGTGCCAGCGGGGCTCATTAAACCTCCCACGGGGATTCGTCACTTTTGAACCAAAGAAAGGCTTAAAACTCGATATTTTCATTTACAGCTGAGTCACATTTATTTTTTCTTTGAATCCAGAAGTGAATCTACAGCTGTAGAAACGAAGCAGCTCCATAAAGACGAGTGAGTTTGGTGTGGAAGAGGGGCCTGCACAGAGACCTCAACATACCGTGGGGGCACCAGCACCTGGAAGACTGACTTAGCTCCTTAATGAAGACTGGAAGCACACAGGTGAGCAGGTAGGACCTCACACGACTCCCAATTAACCATTACGGCCTCCCCGACCATTAAAAAAAAACGACACGTCAATTAATTTCACACTTGGTTGTGATGTGTCGTGCGTGTTGTGAGCTATTTTGTGAGTCTCTAGAGGGTAAGTTCGATGAGCCGCACACAGTGAGGTCAGTCGCTGCGGAGTTAACCGAGTTTCGTCATCTCAAAACTGAGCGCAGGCACTTCAGCCCCAAAGTCCACCCGACTAAAAACCTAAACTTATAACTCAGTTTCATCTTTCTGAGGGACGCGGCAGAGGGTATTTTTTTTTCAAAAGAAAGATGGATCAGACAAATGGAAATGACATTAAAACAATTTCGGCGTCGTCGTCTTTATAATTCAAAATAGGAGAGGCAAGGGATGGACCTGAGTGGGACACCGGGGACATTACAAGCTCATTGGCTGGCCACTTGTGATTGGCAAAGAGAGCCGAGGGCCATTTTCCCACAGAGAACCCACCTGAACGGACCCCACGGAAAAGGTTTTGTTCTCAACCGTAACTACACGTCTGATTCAACGCGACTGCCTCCTACTCACCAAAACGACGGCCAAAACATGCAAGACGCAGAAGTAGAATATTTGGTCTGACACAAGATTGCGACCTTATTGTGTCCCAGTGAGCAAAATGACAAATCGGGGTGGCATCAGGAAGAGGATCCCGTATGACAACTGTGGAGGTACCCACTGTGGCAACGGCCTTTGCTAAAGCTAAAATATGTTTTTAGTCTGTGTGTGATTGGAGTCTGACTCAGTCTTCGATTCTGTCCGTTAATTCAAAAGCAGACAGTGGGGCGAGGGCCGGGCGGGAGCGAGGCGCCTGGGGAGACGCCTGACTGGAAGATGAGATGAAGGCTGAGGAGGAGGAGACGGATGGAAAAAAAGAAGAAGATGAAACTCAGACTTGGGGAGGATTGTTTTTGTGCTGATGGAGCAACAAAGCGTGGCGACAATAAACAGAGGAGGAGTTTTCCTGATGGGTTTATTCCTTACTCTCTGCAAACACACACAAATAACACTCTCCTTCCTCCTCCTCATCCTCGTCCCTTCCACTTTCTGCCTTCATAATCCGATGTGATTAACTTGTGCACCTCCTCCCGTCTTCACTCTCCTCCCTTTGGCTAAACTATAGAACGATGACGCACAGAGAGCACAAGAGGAGGACGAGACGAGGAAAAAGTGATGGAAAGGGATGACAGAATACTCTGACCTGAACAGAGTAAAGGGTGAAAGCTTCTGCCTGAGGAGGAGAAATAATAAAACACGTGGGAAACCGAATCAGCAGGTTTTCCTAATGAGACTCTGGAAGGTCGAATGAGTAAACAAATGGGAAGCAGGAGGAGGCATCCGAGTGAAGCAGAGACAAAAAGCGCATGAGGCGAGACGAAGGTTTACAACAGCAAAGCATTCAGCTCGGAGTCTCAGCTGTTCTCACTTTGATGAAGCAGTTTGCGCTAGCACAACTCTATTACTATGTTGTTACATACGCTTGGTTTGCATGTCTGTCCATTCACTTTTCTCTTGTGCTGCTCATGTCTGCAGTGCGCATTTGAATTCAATAAACACTGCAACTCCGTCACGAGTACAATCGATCCTCACAGTTAAACTTCAGGGACACGAGTCTAGGCAGTTACAAAGTATAAACCAATATGAATCCATAGCAATTGCAATGGAGACGCTAAAACAGATGGTGGCGCAGATGGTGGCCACAGACAACTGCTCTGTCCTCATCACCCCCGACTGATTGTTCTTTGGTTTTGCTGTTTGTGCGTGTCCTGGCAACACGAGACGCTACCTGCAGCCCATTCCGGTTGCACAGGTGCAGCTCCTCCGTGAGGAGTGTGGAGGAGACACCATGAGACAGGCTGTTAGAGGAGCAGAGCTGGACATGGCCGTAGAAGGGCATCGGCCCAGCAGCAGGATCACAATTTGCCCTTTTATTTGAGCAGACTGTGAATCTCAGTCTTCATGAAGGACGCACGAAGGAACTTAGGCAAACGTGGTGGAGGCAGCATCGTGCTTTTGGGTTGTTTTTCAGTACATGAGGAAGCGAGGGACAAATGGAGCCAAATACATCTCTGTCAGAGTGCAGAGATGTATCCACACCGGAGTGAAAATAAGACGGCAACCATGTGAGCAGGAAAAAAAATGGTGGCTGTCGAGTGATTGTATAGAAATTTTTGGCTTTCTGGGACTTGTTGCAGCGAGCAGCTGGTCCCCCAGACGTCCGACCTCGCTTAAAGCTGTGAGCACAATGCCCAAACTTTGACCCTGTCCTGTTACTCTTTACTCAGTCCTCATTCTGGGTGTTCAGAGCCGAGCCCTGCATACTCCTGCTGTGCAGTAACATTGCTATTTTATTGAAACCCAGCAGAACTGTGCTGAACTGAATGGATCCGTGGCAGACAAATACAAGCATATTTCCTGTTTTCCTTTCTGAACGTAGCAGAGCGGGCTCTAGTGTTGCACAGCTCAGCACGCAATGAAAACATCTCCCCAGTTAAATAGCTGTGTTATCGCAAAAAGATTGCATTTATTTGCCACCTCGAACCTTTATTTTGAGGAAGAGACTTGCTTTACTTTGCGCTGCAAGAAAAAGCTAATTTCCTAACTGTGATTTAATTATGGTGATATATTGCACATGCACGCTACCTCAATTTTACAGCCTTTATTTAGCGTAACATGCATCTGTTACACGAGCAGCTCTCACCGAAGCATTCTATGGGATTAAGTGGGTTGTTCATCACTGACCACTTGAAAGGACATTACAATAATACATTTTCCTCTGCACCGGGTAAACTTCCTACCACCGAGCCTTTATTGTCTCAGCTCCAGTAGTTACTACCAACACTCATCCAGACAGTTACTTCATAATTAGCTCAGAGTTTGGAAGATTGGGCACAAACAAATGAAGGGGAACACATTGTCATGGCTACTGAGGGCGTTTGATAGCAGAGGGATATGTGTCACTTCCATTGCTGTGGTGGGCATTATCGTGCCTATGGCCAGGACCATAAAAGGTCCTTAAAGCCATCAGCACCACCGCTACTGCCAGAGCTACAAAATGACCTCCAGCAGGCCACTGGTATAAATGTCTCTGACCAAACAACCAGAAACAGGCCTCATCAGGGTGGCCGGAAGGCCCGATGTCCTCTAGGGGGCCCTGTGCTCACTGCCTGGCACCGTGGAGCCTGATTGGCATTTGCCATAGAATACCAGAATTGGTACCACTGATTGGCCCCCCACACTCGCCTGACCTAAATCCAATAGAACACCCGTGGGACATCCAGTGATGCCAGGTTGCACCTCAGACTGTCCAGGAGCTCGGCGATGCCCTGGTCCAAATCTGGGAGGGGACCACCCAGGACACCATCCGTTGTCTCATTAGGATCCTCCCCCCAATGTTGTCAGGCATGCATACAAGAAGTGGGCCACACAAACGACTGCTGCATCAGTTTTTCTCTTTGATTTTTGGGGCGTCTTTGATTTCAGGCCTCTGTAGGATGAAGAGTGTTCTCAGCAAGTGAGGATTTCATAATAAAGGGGAATAATGATGGTGGGCAGAGCTTTGGGTTGAACTGCTACACCGGAGAGCGGAGGCTGCTGGAGCAGCAGATTTCTGTCCGCAATCACTTGAGTGTGCAACAATTACACATCAAATACTTGTTAGGGCGTCTTCTCTCCTTTATAAAGTTAAAACGATTGAGAAGCTCCTCAAACATTTCTATCAGTGAGAAGAAGATGATATAAGTCTGACGCACACACGCACACGCACACGCACACGTTAGTATGGAAACACACTTCTACTCACAATCACGCAACTCGATTACTCATGTTCTCCCTCCAATAACACACACACCAGCACCGCGCTGCATCACAGCAGCAGCCCTGGATGTTATCTCGTGATGGATGTGCGCTCTTTATCCGACTACCAACACAAACGTGATGAATGCACTCCGGCCTTGTGGCACTTAAAACGACAAAGATGGAACATTTTTGACAACAAAAACCATTCAAATGAGATTAAAAAAAAAAAAGAAATTCTTAACGCAGGTTCCACTTAACAGCCATTTCCCCCAATGACACAATCACAGCCTTCCTGCTTCTTCGAGCACTTCAAAGACCTTTTGTCTACACTTCCTAAAAAAATTCAAGTATACAGGCTCTGGGAAATCTGAACGCTCCAGAGCAGACACGAAATTAAGGCTGGATTAGATTCATGAGAATCAACAGCGAATCCAACTCTAAACTGGGGGAAAAAGGAAAAAAGAAAACCTTCTACATTAGTAAAAAAGGGGAAAAGCCATTTTAATGGGCTCCCTTTTGGACATCCTAAGAAAAACTTCAGGCCCAAACGTGGCTGACGAGGCCTTTTGTTCGTTTTTTGTTTGTTGTCACGCTCCAAAAATCAACTCGAGTACAAAGTTCTTTCAGGTCATGTTGAGGGTTCAGAAAAGCGTTGAAGAGAACCACATGAGCAACGCTGCACGGATCCAAAGCAAGCATCTGTTCATCGGCGTTCCTTTTGCTTTGGTTCAGGCAGCCGGGGCAGAATTTTCTTCTACAGGGTCTAAAACCAAGTAGAAGTGCATAAAAATTAAAAAACTGAGAGAAGTCACCCAGTATGTCTCTATAGATATGAGCATATAAACATCCAGATTGTGCAAGCTTTTATTTCTGGCATTTGTGGTACAGTTCTTTAGACCAATGCCATCAATGCCGTGCAGCTTTGGTTGAGCCTCATTATTAATGACTTCGTTATTAATGACATAATTAGTACCAGTAAACTGGACTCCATGCTTCTTACGGAACTCGTGGTACCACGGAGGCTGAAACATCGCCGGCTGACTGTAGTTTTGAACAGTGCACCCCCACAAATAGGCGCGATGGTGTTGATGTGTTATATATGAAGACATTTTTAATTGTAAGTCTTTGTCATTTGACAGTTATCTGAGTTTTGAATATGTAGGTTTAGTAATATACCATCCTAATCACACTGCTAATGAAGAAAAATAGCTTGGGTCTATAATTATTCATTACCAGTGGATCTATTTTCAATCTTTCATTCCTCAGCAAAATATTTCAACTGAATGAATACCTTCCTCCCCACAGTCTTTATGATAAGCACCAATCGGAACCAATCGGAATACAAAACGCCTCTTACCAAAGTCGTCAATGACGATCAATAGTGACTCACAGACTTCCAGTTTGATTTCTTGAGCTCACGTTCTAACTCAAAGGCTTCATCACTCAGTTGGTTTATAGCAGGGCAGCTTCTCGATTGGCTCTCATCGAGGATCTCCGTTTTGATAATCACATTAACAAGTTTACCACAACTGCCCTCTACCGCGTAAAAAACAAAAAAACATCTAAGGTTAGAGATTTCCTGAGAAATTGGTTCATGCATTCATATCAAACAGGTCAGATTAGTGTAATGCTCTGCTGTATGTAATGCATCCTTACAGGTACACAAAAATGTGATCATATTGACCCAGTGCTGAGACCACTTCTGTGGCTCCCAGTGTAATAAAGAATTACCTTACCATTATATATGAATGGTGCTATATGAACGTCCCAGCTTCTGTCTTGGACACTGCAGGTACTTAAACTGAAACCTTTTTGATCTCAGGGTGGATCTCAGTGCCAGTCAGTGGTCTAAAAGCAGACACACACATGCAAGTGGTCAGAAGAGGACTCCCAGAGAGAGATCGAATGGTACGTTCGCACACATGAAGCAAGATGATCCCACACTTTCAGTAATGTGGAGGTCCGGGCTCTGGGGAGGCCAATTCATGACTGATAGAAAACAGCCCGATGGAACCCTCCAGATTTGCTTTTACTACAGTGGCAGTAAAAACAAAAAAACTGAGCTATTACCAATCAGATGTGTTCCATATGGTATTGCATAGTGGATCAACGTGACGGTGCTTTTTTGCATTCATAATTTCATCGATGTCATCAAGCTCCGGAAACACCATTGGCTGAAATTCAGCCCCAAGCCATGACAGACCCTCCACATAGTTCACCGATGGATGTGGACACTCGCCGTGCCTCCCTCCTGACCTCCGCTGTGCATACCGACTGATGATTTGAATGAAAAATTTCACATTTTGGGTTCATCACTCCATCAGACCTGTTGCCACTGATTTTCAGTCCAGTTCTAGTGTAATGTGGCAGACCCCAACCCCCCCCCCCCTTTCCTTGTTGTTGTTATGCCCGTCAAACTGTCATTTCATATGGATTCAACTCAAGAAATGGGACTAAATGTGTTTTGTCTCAGGTTAATAGAAACAAAGTGCACACAGATACAATTTAAAATTGGTTATTTGATAAGTTGCCTCTTATGTCAAGTCAATACTAATAATTCACTCCTTGAGTTAGATACATTTTTTATGCTTTAGTGATTCATAGATCAGTTAAGCAGCTTAACAAACAAAATAAAATACTGTGAAAATGGTGAGGTACAAGAACTGGACTGAAAATGAGTAAAAGAAAATTTTGGAAGCCCTTCAGAAAGCCCGGAGAATGATTGTCCAAGAGCACTGTGAACAATTAGGAGAAAGTCTGATGTAAAGAAATTAGGGGCTGCTAACACTTTTGCACAGGACTCTACATTCTAGATATTTGATCATTTATGTGGTGCATAGGCCATGCCATTTAAACTTGTAAATAAAGAAACAAATATAAAATAAAAAAGAAACTAAGGATGGGAACAGAGCTCCTCTGGGCACAGCAATGGACTTTGGATCAACAGAGCATGCAGGCAATAATTTTGCCTGCTTAAGCTGCTCGACAAGACAAATCAACAAATATCACCACTCCTTTTTATTCATGAAGAAAGAGTTCAGTTTACTAAAATGCCAGCAGGGATGAATATTGTGACATGGATTAAAAATGTTCTGATTCTCGGTTACAAACAGAATCTCCCTTTACATGTTAAACAACCCTCGAAAAATCAACAAAATCACACAGAGCAACACTTTGCAGGAATTTTCCATAAGAGGTAGGAAGAAATAAATAAAAGTAAACCTGCACAAACAGAGTTGCTGTAAATACTTATGAAACATATAAACCCCAAAGAACATCCCTCCACCACACCGATGAGGAAACAGACAGAAACATGACACGGCAGACTATACTCGCTTACTTTGAGCTTAAAAAACAATCAAATTCAAACCTTCAAACATTTTAGGGTGGTTTGAACTGATCTTTACGGTAAGCACCGCAAATACCTGTTTGTTCACGCTGTTTGCTTTAAAAGTGTAACATCTATGAACCACAACATCAATCAGTGTAAATTCACAGAAGCAGCCCACAAAAATTCATATGAGACGCTCTAATTTTCTAACAATTTCTTCTAAAAGTTTTAGAGAAAAAAATAAAAATAAAATAATTTAAGAACATTTATTGACCACTAATGATTTTTTTTTAAAGTTGATCAATGCTGATTATTTTTTTTAAGTAATTTTAAATGAAAACTGGCTGAAACTATTAATTAGCAGACACCACTGAATTTCAGGTCCCATAAAGACACATTCCTGAAACCAAATCAACAATTTTTGCTGGTTATTCTTTTTTCCCAATGAATTAATTACCCCCCAAAAAAAATTAACTTTAGGTCTAAATTGTTCCCGTAAAGACAATAAAAGTCTTTAAAGACAAAGCAATGTAAGGAATATTAACTCAGAGGCATGCAACTATTAGTTATTTTTGTAAAATTGATAAGCATTCTCATCATTTAATTCAATTATTCAGCTTTTTTTTAAACCATTAGTTTAAAAAGGAATTAAATGTAAGTCCAGATCGTAACGACAGTGAACTAAAAATGATGTAAGATTTTCTGAGGTGGCTGCTTTTGGAACGACAGATCCAGTACCAAATCCAACAGTAACTGCCTCCTGTTTAAATTACAGTAAAATGAACTTTCCTTTATGAATGCTAATTAACAACAGAGCTACGAATGTGAAACAAAACCATGAAAAAAAACCTCTCGCAGCGCTTCTATTCGTGCTGAACAGTTTAAATGAGAGTAAAACACAACAACAAAGGAGGCTTCTTTAAACCACTCTTCTTCTTTGATACCATAAAAAGCAGCCCAGCTTAGACAAACATGAAAAAAGAAGAAGAAGGGGGGGGGGGCTTTGTATTTAGAAGCAGCTCAGCCAAGCTTTGCAATGAACAGAAAAAAATGACTGAATCCGCCTTTAAGGCCTCCAGTCGGTTCATGAAAAGAGTCGGCAGCTACAAAACGAAGAAGAAGAAGATAAAACAGCGACCTCCCTCCTTTGTCTGTAACAAGAGAATTAAAAGAAACATAATGGAGGCTCTAATGTAAGATGTTACATTAAGGCTTCACTCTGGAAAAGATGTGCTGCTTCTTTCTGAGCACAAAACACACATTCGGGTCTTAAATTTGAAAGAAATTCACCTGAAGGCCAAAATTAAACAAGGAGGAAACAAGAGTCACATTATTTGATGGCAACAAGAGGACAATGCTGACATTTAACAGAGGAAACCTGAACAATGCCTTGTGTCCTTCAGTTTGCTGGAGCTGACGGAGAGAAGAAGCTTCCTCCATCATCTCCTGGGAAACGTGCAGCTCTACAGCGATCTGTAAAAACAGTCCTGCTTCTCTTCCTCGCGTCGATCTTCCTCTGGCTTGACCCCCAGGTGAGGAATCGCCTCTGGCAGAAAGGTCTGGAGGACAGGAAGACAAGATGGAGTCGATTTAATTTACACTTAGAGTAAAACCCTCCGGAGGTAAATCAGCTCAATGTTACTTAACAAAAACCTCAACATCAGCCATTAGCACGTGAGAAAAGCGAGTGCTACCTGTGGGATATTGATCTGGTCAGTGAAGCAGCAGAGTGAATGAAATTAATAACAGGTCCACTAAAGGGGTGAAACAAGAATGGAGACCATCAGGAGGAACAGGATGAGCACTGCCAGCGCTACAAAATGACCTCCAACAAGTCACTGCTGTGAATTTCTTTGACCCTGTGCTCACTGCCCGGCACCGTGGAGTGCCAGACGGGCCTCTTTTCCACTAGTACCCGCTCAGCTCGGTCTTGTTTTGTTTCCATTACAACTGAGTGCCAACTCAATGTGGGTGGAGTCGATATAGCAACGTGGACAGCAGTCTCTTGACGTAATTTGTATGTGACTGAAACACGACGACGTCCACACTGCTGTGTTGTGCGATGGTGCCCGTGAGCAGCCAGTCAGACCTCATGATAAACTCTCATTTCTCGTCTCATCTGCCACCACAGAAACGTCTGCACCTCCTCAATCGACCACGGTGTTGGGTTTGCGTGCCTCCATTTTCTTGCTGTCGGGTTTTAAAAATGGCGTGGTTGATCCATGTGAAGGCACCTGGTACCAGGACCTAATGGAAAAGCCTACAAACCGTGCCGAGGCCGCTCGAGCCGCGGTGAGTAGGCACCAGTGGAAACGCAGCGATGCTGACAGATGTGAGAGGGTCTGCAGAAGCCGTGGAGAACGTTCTGCTGCCTGTAACACTGGGCAGCAGTCGTATGCATGCAGCGATGGACAGGCAACAGCACTCTGATAGGCATTACGTATGAAACCTTTTACTGTCACACCCGAAGCTGGTGGAGTGGTTTTTATACCGCACCAGCACCAGACCCAGTCAGTTTGATCTGTGAATGAGAAGAGCTGACTGCTGAGCTGCTAGTTCAACCACTGTTTGAGGCTACTTTAAAACTTGAACTGCCATTTTAGTAAAAATTGCTATTATTTCAGCACTTGTGAGTTCCCCATGGAGCAAAAATAGCTTTCATGGGCACCGACAACTTTTTTTAAGGAATAACCTGCTTGCAGAGAAAAATCTCAGCTTCATTTCACTTTAGATGCTGACTGTGAACTGCTTTACCTGTGATTTACACTTTCACTGAATAAAACCTCTCCTCAGCACAGTAATGTTTCTCACCGTCAGTATAAAGGCGACTGTAGCCCGACGTAGAGCCTCTGAGCCTGTGATGCAGTAGGGTTGAGAGAGGAAAGAGGATAGATGGTGGAATGGGGGAACGAGGACTGAGGGGGTGTGGGCGGTGAGAGGCAGGAGGCGAAGGTCCGGCCGGTGCAGGTCAGGACCCCAGGAGTGGTGGGGGCGGCGAGAGGTGGGGTCATGCCGAGAGGAGGAGAGCCGTTGCTGGAAGAGTTGCAGGCAGTGCCGTTGAAAAAATACGAGTCTGGAGGAGAGAGAGAGGAGAGGAGAGGAACAAAGACGAAATGGGAGAATGATTCCAGCTGGTTTCCACTGCAGGTTTGCTCATTTCAGTCAAGATGTCATTGCTTCAATATAGTTTGTTTAGTTTCTATGAGTTATGTGTCAATCAACTGTCCCTGCACTGGCTCACCTCAAAACATGAGATCAGCTTCAGGTGCCTCCACCTTTGCATCACAGCGCTGCTCTCTTCCTGTTTGCGCCCATCGGTAAAATCCCAGTGAGCCAAAACTTTGAATATTCCAATATTCACTCACCAAAGTGCAATACCTACCCCACTGTACATCACGTCTAGATGTATATATTTATTTTACTTTATATATTTATGTGTGGACGTTCTAGAGTGTGCCACTGAAACAGGAGTGGGCCTCCAATCCATCGTGCATTCTGTATAATGACAAATAAAACCATTCGATTCTAAAAACCAACGCTGACATTTGGCTAAAAGACGTCTTCTTGGTGCACCTACACGATAAACACCTTTCTATTAGAAGTTCCATCCATAAATCCACTTTAACAGCTTACCAATGCCTGAAGGCATTCTTTTTATCGAGTGAACTGAAAGCTTTACCCCCCTCATCAAACTCCTGTGATTAACTCATTAAGGTTATGAGCTGAGTCGTTTCCAGTCTGAAGCCATTGAACAATCATGAGCCGGTAGGAAACACTGAGATCACGTTACACAGTTGATGTAAGGTTAGTTCAACATGGCAGCTGGGGACAGGTCATTCCTGAGCTACTGAGGTCAATCAAAAATCATCTCTCTCTCTCTCTCTCTCTCTCTCTCCATGGTAAAAAGGGACCAAATATTAACCCTGAATATTATATTTTTAGGTGGCCTAAAAATAAACCTAAAAAAATTAACCTAAAGAAAATATTTGTTATGGTGAGGACAGGCTGATGAGGTCAGGCAGGGGTCTCCATGGACTATGATGTTTGCAGATGACACTGATCTGCAGTGAGAGGAGGGAGCAGGGAGAAGAGAGCCTGTAGAGCTGTTGAAGATGGAGCTGCCAGGCTGGAGGAACAGAGGAAGACCACAGAGAAGATCCATGGATGCAGTGAAGGAGGACAGAGGAAAAGCTCACACAGAGAGCCACCTGCTTTACAGCTTTACGGCTTCAGCTGGAGCGGGGACGTCTTTAACTCGAGTACATCGGCTGTTCGGAGATGATGATTAATGCCAACGTGGTGCCCAATGAGTGAGCGAGTTAGAAACCAAACATCCCCTTCAGAGGGAAATTTTGCCTAATGTACAAGATGCTGGATGTGAAGCAGAGGCAGTCTGTCGTGATGGTGATGGAAGACATTTACATGCTGCAGGCATTTACTCCAAAGCAAGGCTGTAGGTGTGACGCTCTGAAGGGCCTCAGTTTGAGTAAAAATCGTCATCGTCATTGTTTCGCTCAATAGTGAGATCACGACTATTTAACGTGATTCCTCAGAGTTCAGAAAAACAAGGAATTTTAAAAAAACTTTTAAAATGAAAAAGAAAGTTGTCTTTTCAATTAAGTGGATTAGCCTGAGCTTCAACAATACTTTAACTGAAAAAGTAAATGAATGTGAACTGCCTTAAACCCGCCACAGCCTGGAGGAATCTGCACTTTAATGGAGGGACAAAAGGTAAAAACGGATGTGCTGAAAGGCAAAAACACAACGCTCAACATTAATTTTCTCTTGATTATCTTCTCTGAATAACTGTTGGAAGAAAATTGAAATCAACTGAGCAGCTCTGACACACAGAGACCACGTTCTGCAGATATTAATATAAACAGGCTTAGGGCAGAAAAAAGGTTTTTTTTGGTAACTTTTTTGTGTTGCTTTATGTTTTTTAACAGTTCGTGCACCGCATTTGTCGATGTTTGGGGTGGGGTGGGGTGGTGTGGGGGGGCTCTGCAATGATGGGAACAAAAGAGCGTTTGGTCTCAGCCTGAGTAGCTGCACGTACAGCAGTGTGCTTTTTACTTTTCCCCTAATGAGGACGCGGCAAAGTTATTTCAGTAAATTAAAATTAAAGTAAATACTCGGTGTGACAATTTAACTTTTGAATAACAAAAACAGGTGAAAGAATAAAACAAACACCCTCAGTTTTACAGTGCAGATGCTTATTTAGCACTTTTCTACTCCGAGGCTCTTTTTACTACAAGCCTCGTTCAGCCGCCCCTAACATCCAGCACCAGGCGGTCTCCCATCCACGCGCTAATCAGGCCCTACCCTGCTTAGCTTCTGAAATCAGAGCTCGAGCGTGCTCAGAGTGGTACGGCCACAAGCCTTGAGATGCCAACGTCACATGAAAAGTTGTGTTTTCTAGTGGCAGAAGAAAGACAAAGAAAGCCAGAGAAAAAGGGGAATATCAGGCTGCCTGTGGAGCAGCGAGGCTACTAAAAAAAAATGGATGCAGTTTAAGCGAGCGTGATTAAAAGCCTCTAGTCGCTGGGGCACTGCCAGCTTTCCTCTACGATCGTTCAAAACAGCATCTCATGTTCAAAAGGAAGAAAGAAAACATTTTTAATTGTGTTTGGGTTTGGGTCACACCACCGGGACGGAAACCTGCTTCCTTGAGTCAATTAAGAAAAACAGCTGAATTATTTTTCAGCCTCTTGGTGCCTTAAAAAAAAATCACCCCTTCTTCTCCTCCTCCTGCTCACAGTGATGTCCACGCTTTGAGTTAAAGCTGCTTTTAGGCTCCGACCACAAGAGACACATTTAGCGAGAAACTCAAGCTTTGACAACGATGTGTTTGTAATCTAGTGACTGCTTTGAATGAAAGAAAATGAGGTCATGGGTGATTTCAGCCTAGTCATGGAACACCAGAGCAGTTCTTCATCCTCTCGAGGATATTCGAGGGTGCGTGAGACTTTACCGGACCAGTTTAAATGTATTTTGTGGTCTTGGAGAAGGTATCAGGGTGTCTTGTGGTTCTTCAGGACTGTGGAGTATCTGGCCTGTTACTGGCTACAAAGTCAGACCTCCCGGTGGGAGCAGGTGGTGCTGCCAAAGGGCTGAGTGTGTCAGGTTTGGTGGCTGCAGATCTTCATCTCTGCTTCTTGTGCATGATGTGGGGGGTTTTTTGGCTTCACTCCAGCTCACACTGGGGTGGTTGGCAGCTGAGCGTGAAGCTGCAGGAATGAGAATTAGCCCCTGCAAGTTTGAGGCCCTAGTATGCAGTCAGAAAAGGGTGGAATACCCACACTGGGTCAGAGATAAGTTGCTGCTGGATCGACAAAATGTACATTGTGTGCGTGTCTGTTGGAATCGGGGAGGGGGACGGCTGTTCATACACCTGGAAAAAGTATTTCACAAACAGCCGATTGATGCATTTTATTCCCCACAGCCTGCAGGTGTGTTAATTTTTAAATATATCACTTTGAAGAGAACTCCTGAAAGCCAGAGCGTGCGGTTGCTGCGCTCAGACAGGCTGCGCTGTGATTGGCTCTCGGGGAACTCAGACTCTGACAGCTGCTGCGACACAACACGACCGCCGAGTAGCTTCGCTCTCGCGGGGAAACACAGAGCCCAGCCTGTGTGGCCCCCCCGCAGGCTCCCGAACTCTGAGCCAATCAGCAGCTACGCTCACAAAGCTCATCTCACTGTAAGATACAGTTAAAATCAGGATAGAAGATCAACTGAAAAGGGCTCATTTTACTTATAAATTACTATAATCAATATCAATATAAAATGTTATTTTAAACCAAAAATAGTATTTTACAGTAATATTATAATAAAATGTAATATTTTAAACAGCTGAAGACCTTTAAGACGTCAATAAATGAATATTAAAACCTAATATGTTAAAGTCTCAATCCAGGTGGATTTAATATTTCACTTGCAGATGTTGCACTAATTATGTATATTACTTAATTACTGCAGACTAAATCAGTTATTGCTGAGCATATTTGACCCTTACTGTGCTGAACAACAACAACAAGAAACCATCTTCAAATCTATTTACCAAAAGCACATTTCCAGGAAAAGTGTTCTCCTTTATTTTAATGTCAGAGTTTTAATGCCCTGCAGGAACCCTGGACAAGAACGTAAATGGGAATAAATGATGGTGAGACTGCAAAACGCACACTGATCTGCTGAAAGGACTCCCGCTGTATGAACACTGATGATGGTAAGTCTGCTTATTATTATTATTATAACCTCATTAAAAACAGCCATTAAAGTCAGAGACTATTTAAAACAGCCAGCTTCCTTTTGAAATCCTCTGCACCGGCTCAGATAAAAACGCCTGCCGCTGATGCTGTTTGGAGATTAAACACAATCTGCCTTTAATTTGATATTTGGTGGCATGTCTGCTCCAGCAAAGAGGTTATTTTCTTTTTATGCATAAAAGGGAAAAAAAAGACTCATTTTTTTAATTACAGCTGTTTGTACTCACTGACACAGGCTGAATAATTGAGCTACGGTGCTGTGAAAAAGTTTCTTTTCCATATTTTACATGTTTCAGATCAAAAAAATTTCAATATCAGACAAAGATAACCACAGTTTTTAAATAATCTCACTTATTACGGAGAAAAAAGCTATCCAAACTTGCCCAGTCCAGCACAAAAAAAATAATTGCCCCTCTTGTTTTTAATCATGAATTAACAGTGATTGCCCACATTTTTTGGAAAGCTGGGTTTAGTTTCAGCAGTCAGAAAGAGACTGGGCAAAAATGGGAGAGTTCCAAGGCAAACACATTTACGTTACAATGCTGGAGATCATTGGTTGATGAGGCCAGCAGAAGATGTGATCCCAAGAAAACCGAAGCCAGCACCCTCTGGTGTTTGCCTGCGCCTGGCAACTGAAGTGCTGAATTGCTAACAAATGCGGAGCCCTGGCAAAGTCCAACACCCACTGCGAACAAGTCTGACTTATTGAAAGACATTCAAACCAAGCCTCAGACACAATAGCGCTCAACAACTGATCCAGTACTCCCAGAGCACCCCTACCACTCAAAGGGACACGGTCCAAGACCTTCTACAAGTGGAGCTTGGAAAAAAAAGGCTTCTGAACTGAAGAACTGGCTTTCAGATGAGAGGTGAAAGAAAGTCTTCAAGAAACTTAAAGAAGTCCAGCTTCATTCTTCTTTTTCAAGCTCCAGAGACTGCTATGACCTGGACAACTGAGAACCTACAAAGACACATTATTCTAGACTTTTATAAAAGACTTTCCTCTCCAGCACCCCGACCTTCTCAGGGAGGCTGAAGTTCAAACACAGCCTCCAGTCTAACCTAGTTTGCCAATCCAGAGGCAGAGTCTCTGACCTCCACTGTCAGCCCAACAACACTCGGAGCCTCGAGAAACTCACCAGAGCTTAGGCCTGGCTCAAGCTGCTCGTTTAGTCACATGATGCGCGACTAAACGAGTGTCTACAGCGGGAAACATCTGAGTTAGAATATGCAACACCTACACATCAGACATTTCACCGCAATCTAGATATATGCTCATGTATGCGCGCGTGTGTGTGTGTTGAGGAGTACCCAGGTTCCACAGGGCGGTCTGAGCAGCGAGCTCTTTGGCATCCTCCAACAGTACGCACACCTTGTCAGGGATGTAAGTGCCTTGTGTCGATGCGATCACCACCTACAGGTACACACACACACAGACAGGCAGTTCATACTGTTTGGTTTAAGTACAAACAGACATTTAATTGTTTCACTGAAATACAGACACACAAGAACAGCGAAATCAGCCACGGTCAAGCAGCCAAAAGCTCTGCATTATCTTCCCTCCAAAGAAGGTCTGTTTCATGCCAGTTTTTCATGATTGTTTCTGCAACTTTTAAGTGTTTACAATCTAAAATTTTGAAGGGTATTTTTCCTGTTACACATGCTGCAGAATGGTTGGTACAATTTATCCCATATAAAGAAGCACAGCAACAATTTAGATATTATCTTAGAATAATAAAAAGATGGCCACCTTCGACTTTAGATTTGTAACAAGGACATGCCTGTAGCATAATTTATTCTTATGCCTGAAGAAATGTAATGTTTATATTGGGTGTTGTCTGACTTACGTTCTGCACTGTTAGGGACACAATATTCCAGATAAAACTTCAAACACATCATACTGACGTGAGGAAAAAATGACAAGTCATACATATTTAAACTATCTATTCATGTAATGAAAATATTTTTGTAATTGTGTTTTTTGGTCATAAAAACTTTAAGGGAAATAAACAGCTAGCAATTAAAAACTGGTATTAGAGGAAATGTGAATGGGGTATATTCATTCACTCATCAAATAAACAGCAATTCATATTCTGTGAATACTACCAAAGCTTCACTGCATCAATACCAACTCATTTAAATTATAAGTTATACTTGAACATAATAGTGTGTCAGACCAGTTTTGCCCAATGTTTGTGTTTGTTACAGGTGCAGCTGCATTAACCAGCAGCTCCTCTTAATGTTAGCTGAACACAGACCCTCACGTTTCCAAACGCCGCACATATTACACACCCAACGTTTACATTCATTTCAACATGATCTAAACTTTTTTATTAATGTGAATTTATATTTAAAAAATGGAGCTGCGTAACTACAGACAACTCTCCCAGTTGTGTTTAGCTCGTGTTTGTCGGTCCGTTAACATCCAGTCAGTTTAAAGACCTCGTAGATCAACAGAAGCTGTCCGTCCTGTCCGGCTGTGGAGTACAGGTAGTACTCGGGGGGCGACCAGCAGTTTTTCTGGCAGTAATACTCGAGCAGGCCGACGGCAGTGCCGATCTGACTCGGCTTCAGCGACAGCAGGGTGGTGGTGGTGAGGGGGGTGCCGGGCAGCACGGGGAATGTTCTGCGGTCCAGGTCATCTGATGGTACACACACACACACACACACACACACACACACACACACACACACACACACACAGGGGGCACCCC
>VUQK01038623.1:0-27535 GCA_015106715.1 Bujurquina vittata | reverse complement strand
GTCTTTTCCAACATTTTAATAGTCAGGATTGTTGCCATGTGTGCCATATGGAAGACACACAGTCGATTAAGTGTAGGCCCGTAGCTTTTGACCTGGGATCTAATTAAATATGCAGACTACTCTCGCTAGAGCTGAAATAACTACACATGCAGCCTTGACCATCAAGCCATGACTTGTTTATTGCTATTTCTTTGTTTGTTTGTTTGCGTCCTAGTGCAATTGAATTGTGAAGTTGGTCAAATTGTTAAAGATCCTTTGCAAAGCGGCTGTCACGGGGTTTAAAAGCTAATAACCAATCGGGTAAGTTGTTCTTTTGACGGACATTTTTAGTCCCTATAGTGTGAGAGCCTATTTTAAGAGGCGGGCCATGAAGTTGTGGCGTTGTTTATAGCCTCGAGTTTGACGGTAGCAAGCAAGTGTGCGTCTCTGGTTTCGTGGAGCTGTTTGGTGTTTGGATTAATCTCCAGTATGGAATACACCATCAACATTCAAATCCAGGAGGGTGGTTCTCTTGTATCCTGAATAAATCTGCTCGTTTGGTGAGCAAGTATGTTTCTGTTATTGTGTTGTTCTACTGGATGTGGTCACAGTCCGGCTTTAGTGTTGAAAATTTGTTCTCGTTACTGCTGCTCTGATGCTTTAATGCGGAGTAATATCAGCAGTTTATACCCCTCATTTTCAAAAGAGAGGCTATCGCATTTTTTTAATGATCCTATCTGTTACTTTAGATTTTTAGCTGGCTTCATGTTACAGAAATGTGTTCATATTTGTTCAGTTTGAAACTTCAGTGAGCAGGTGTCCTGTTATAGGTTTAAAATGTCTGGAAGAGAATCCCTCAAATTCCCTAACAGACAGTTCACAAAGTTCACTGCTAAATTATGCATTTTCTCTCACTCTATTTTTATTACAGGAATGATGGAGAAGGATTTGCCATTTACACCAACTGCTGTCAGCACCCAGGGGTCATGCCCTGTCCTGGATGGACCCTCTTGTCCCTCCCCCATGCAAATTCCTCCTTCTCCCATTTCCAGTAACCTCCCTGCTTCTCCCACTCAGCAAGAAAAATCACAGACCTCTTTGAAACCCAGAAAATTACCTTGTTCTTCTCCACCATCTACTCATGTCACCTCAAAACAAATGGATTCCCCTCTTTCCTTAGACAAGTCAAAGCCCTTATCTCCTGCTGTGTCCCCTAGCCCCATATTTAAGACCATTTCCACTAATCCCCCCCTTACTGCTCCAATCAAAACACCCATTCCTACATCTGTCAACCTCGCTAGCTCTCAAACCACCACAGTTTCACCCACTTCCAAGCCAACATCTACCCCCTCCACTGTTATTACCACTACGGCGTCCACACCTTCTTCCACAGCTTCTGCCAAACGCACCTTTGCTTCCATGGCCAAACGGGTAATAATACAGGAAAGACTTAGAAAAGCTGAGGAAGACGATGCCATTGATGAAGAGGATGGTAAGAATATCTTCATTCTGAGTAAGGGATTAAATGACAGATTTCAAGTTTTAATAGCACTGAAAGCATGTCATAAAGCAGTTGCTGTGTTAAGGTGATAAGCCTCCTGCAAGGCTTTGGAATGTCTTTTCATGTAACCCCACGCTTAGGAAAGCAGAACTCTTGGGCAGAATCCAGACTGGAGATTCACTTTACCTTCTTTTGTTTGCTTATTTGAATGTTGTAAAGCATTGTGGCCTGCATTTTCAAAGGCTTAATGTGCAAATAGTGTTACTAATTAAAAATTATGCCTTTGAAAAAAATCAGCCATCAGAAGTTGGGTACATAAAGTGATGCATATGCTCAGCAACAATATTCAGGCAGCCTGCGGCATTTGAATGGTGCTCATGTGGTACTAATGGGCCTAGAGTGTGCCAAGAAAATATCCCCCCACCATTACACCAGCATCAGCCTTAATTTTGATAAAAGACATCCATGCTTTAGTGCTGTTTACGCTGGTGAGCCTGTGCAAACTGTAGCCCCAGTTTCATGTTCTTAGCTGACAGAAGTGGCACCTAGTGTGGTCTTCTGCTGCTGCAGCCCATCTGCTTCAGGGTTCAGTGTGTTTTGCTCTCCTACATAACTTGGATGAGTTACTGTCATCTTGAAGCAGTCTGGCCATCCTCCTCAGACCTCTTGTAAAAACAAGGCATTTTTGCCAAGAGAACTGCTGTTCACTGGATTTTTTTCTCTTTTTCAGACCATTCTCTGTAAACCTTAGAGATGGCTATGTGGGAAATCCCAGTAGTTCCCAGCAGTTTCTATAATACTCAAACCCGACCAACAGCACCAGCAACCGTGCTTAAATCACTTTTTTTCTTCATTCTGATGCTCAGCTTGAACTTCAGCAGGTCGTCTTGACTCCACTGAGTTGCTGCCATGTGACTGGCTGATTAGATATTTGTGTACTCTGATAAAAATGCTTAAAATGTCTGTTTTCCATCAACACTTCAGAAAACTGACATTAATTACTCAATGAAATGTTGTGTTATTTCATTAATATTATATTACACAGCCACTGGAATTTAAATCAAGATGCTGGCTTCACCAGTTGGAGATCTATTGTGCACAATATTTTGTGACATTCGAATTGCAGGAGGGACTGAAGTTGATGAATGGGAACCCCTTTGCTTAAAGGATACTGGGATAGGAACCTTTGTGAAACTTCTACAGTTGACAAGTGCTGTGAAATAATAACTGGGCATGGTGTTGCTGGGAGGTTTTGTCACAGATGTTAATTAAAATTGATATGCATTTGTTTTGATAGAGATGGATTGTCTTCTCTCCTCTAGATGAAGAGCCAGAGGAAGATATGTCCGTGGAGCAGCTTAAGGAGATGGCTATAGGCGGTAATGCCAGAGCTCAGACCCGTGTAAGTGCAAGCACATGCACAGACAGGCACTTGGCATTGTTTTCAGTCCTGCAGGCTGGCCCAGTCTGGTTGTGAGCATGTGACTATTTTGGGCCACTTGAAAGATGATCCCATGATTTCAGTGTAACATGCTAATATACTGTCTTACATATAAATCACTAAGAAGCCTTTTACTGTGTGTTGTGGCATGTACTGCAATTGTATGAATAACTTTACTGCTTATTGTCTGCCAGCACAGACAGATTCACGGGTAGGCTAGAGGTGAAAATTTTACATTTAAGACCCTCTAACTCTGAAAGGGTAAATTCCCAAATTTTAGATGTCATGTGTTTGTACATACCCACCATTTAAATAAGGACGGTGAGTGTACATGAAAAGAACATGAAAAGACCACATTAGTACAGCAGCTGGATGCAATATAAAATACTGAGAAGAATCTGTAAGCAGCTGTGTGTTATGCATCCCAACAGACAAGCTGCAGTAGTCATGGTAGTCTTATTTTATTTATTAATATTTTTCCAGTCTTGCAATTAAAATATGTTTATGATGGTATTTGTTTATTGTTGTCTGATAGACACAGTAATATACTAACGCAGAACCAATAAAAATGAAGACATGTCTCATTCCATACAAATAGGAACATTTAATAATAACTGTGTGAGAGGGAAGTTTATGAAATGACAGTTAATATTAGAAAGCAGTCACTTGATATGCCACAGGGGCCACTGCTGCCCCTGTTAGTTAGACATGACGCATGCCCTAACGGCTACAGAAGCAGGGAATTATAGGCTCTGTGGTCATGTGTTCTTAGTGCATTATATGAACAGTTTTGATTGGAACTACCAAACAAGTGCAATAATCCTTGAGGATTATTTAAAATAACAAGAGAGCTTCTGGAAGTGCAAGTCCTTGTTGAATTTAATTTTTGTCTCTCAGTGCCTGTGAATGTTGTGGCTGGAGGTGGGACTTTTTTTTCATCCATGTGTCCCGGATTTCAGAGTGCAAAATCTTAGGAATACCCTGCGGGAATGTCTTAAGTCTTGGAAAAAACTTTCACTTGATCTCAACAATGAAATGATTACAATTTGCTAGTTAATATTCAAATCTCAGTGTGACCTCACAGAACCTGTTTTTGGCCTTAACTCAGTGATTAACATACCAATTATGATTGTAACACTTCACACAGATTTCTAATGGGATCAAAATCCAAAACGCAAAGGAAGGTTAGATTCATTATGATAGCATAATGTTTTATAATAAGACCTTTTTGAGCATTATTCAATGCCGTATCTCAGAAACTAAGGAGGAGATTGCGATCCTATTTCCCTTTTGATCAGATACTAAATTGGTGACACTAATCTTTGGTGGCCACCTCAAAGGTGTGGTGAGAGATCCACTTTGCTGCCAGGTTGAAGACTAGTGTGATTTATCCATATTTTAGAATTTCTCACTTATTTGCAGCAACATCCGCATTTCATGGCTACAACACTGTGTTACTTCGGAATCAGCATTATTTAAATCCAACAATCAAGATGTGATGGAAGTGCAGACTTTGAGTTTTAATTTAAGAGGTTTTACAGCAGTAATGTCAACTTTTTAGGAATTACAGCCATTTGATATTCATTCCCTCATTTTCAGGGGTTCAAAAGTAATTGGACAAACTAATGTGAATTGAAAAATAAGGATTGTTCAGCATACTTGGCTGAAATCCTTTGCAGTCAATGACTGCCAAAACTCTAGAACCCATGAACATCACCAAATGCTGTTTCCTCCCTTGAGGAGGACACACAGCCAGGCCTTTACTGCAACTTGTTTGTGTCTCTGCATTCAGTTTATTAAATATAAAGCATGCTTTGCTGTGTTCAGATCAAATGACTCACTTGGACACTGAAGAATATCTCATTTCTTTCCCTTGAGAAACTCTTGGCTTGCTTTTGCAGTATGCTTTGGGTCATCATCCATATACACAGTGAAGCTCTGTCTCACAGTTTTGCAGCATTTGGCTGAATCTGAGCAGAGAGTACAGCCCTGTGCACTTCAGAATTCATCCTGCTACTCCTATCAGCAGCCAATAAACACTAGTGACCAAGTTCCACTGACAGACGTACATAACCACGCCTCAACACTGCCTCCATCACAGTTGACAGATAATGCTCCATACTTTTCTCTTCCCATCATTTTGGTAGAAGTTAATCTTGATTTCATCTGTCCAGAGATTTTTTTCCTTTTAGATGTTTTCTGCCAAATTCGAATCTAACCTTCTTGTTCTTGAGTGTAACCAGTGGTTTGCACCTTGTAAACACTGTATTTCCATTCATGAAGGCATCTCTTGATTATACGCCTTGGTAATGAAACACCTCCTCGACAGTGTTGTGATTTTTTATTTATTTATTTTTTGGTGTTATTAAACATGGAAAGAATTCTGCAATTCTCCACTTTAGTTGTCTTCTGTGGTCTTCCAGGCCTTTTGGTGTTGCTGAGCTGACCGGTACTGTCCATCCCCTCTTTTTCAGAATGTAGCAGATTTGGCCACTGAAAAGCTTTTGCTGTTCATTTTGTTTTTCAGTGATGGCTTCCTTCATTTGCATCAACATCTCTTTAAAATTACACTAAAAAGCTATAAAATACAAATTAAACACTTCAAATCATATTCAGATATTATGTCTGCCTCATTTCTCATTCAGTAACAAGGGAACAGGCCTCACCTGGCCATGAAATTGAGTTAAAGCTGAAAGTCTGCACTTTAATCACATATAGATTGCTTGATTTCATGCTTGAATCCACTCTGGTGGTTTGCAGAGACAAAACTCCAAATGCTGTGTCCTCATCCAACAGATTATGGCCCTAAATGTATAGCAGTACAGGAACAATAAAGCAACGTAAAGTCAAACGATTTTTTGCTATATCCCCAAATCAATAATAATAATAATAATAATAATAATATTAATAAAGGCCTGTATGGGCTTCACAGTTTGTACAGCAAACAAAAGCTACATTTAGATTTTTGACTAAGGTGAAGACCATCTTCCATTCATTGCCATGATGGAAATAGATGTAAATTGAAATTAGATGGGTGGAGGCATCTGTGAAGCATTTTATTCTAGTTCAATGCTGTGAACAGCTCGAATAAAACTGAATTGCGCTGAGCTGGAGCCAGAAACCTCAACTATGGTTATCTAAAAAAAAAAGAAATCATTAGCGAAACAGTTCAAAAATAATCATGTGTGCAACTTTAACGTACGTATTTATACAATTACTTGTATAATCAATAAAATCACATCAAATAGCTTAATAAACTGTATTAACTAGTTAAGAGTTTTGGGGAAACTACTTTGAAGTGGAAATTTTACCAGCTGCCAATTACTTTAGCCTGGAAGCAGTAGGATCACTGCCCTAGGGAGAAATGCAGTTGCTTAAACTAAAACTACTTAGAAAAGGGAGTTTAAATGACTTTGAAAAAGAAATTATAAACTGACAGGACAATACAAAAAAGTCATATGACAACAAAAATGGCCACTCAACCACACATTTTTATATATAAGTCCTCGCCGCATCCCCCCACCCCAAAAATTAAAATATGTGCAGGTGATTGATGTTGAGCTATAATATTTTTGTAATATTGTTGTTGCAGTGTGAGCACTGAATAATGTCTGTCCCTTTGTACATGCCCTATGCACAAGTGAAGTGTGTGGTGTTGCCTAACTGATGAAACCATTACCTGGGCTTAACAAGGAGTTTTGGTGGGCAATGTTAATCTAAAATAATAAACAGCATTCCCCAGCACTGTTTATGATGTTAGTACACCAACTATGATCTAATTAAATGGTTTAATAATTAGTTTAATAATGTGAAGATTCTTTATACATGTTTGAAATTATTTGACAAACCAGTTTGCTCAAATCTGTATCCTTGCATACAGTCCATTAAGTAGAATAATCTGAAATCATCTACCCCCTTTTACCTCTTCACTGTGTTTCAGCTGGGTCAGCACTACTTGAGTCTTGCTGAAGAGAAGGATAAGGAATTAAATAATCGTCTGGCTGTTAACTGGCTTATTAAAGCAGCAAAACAGGGAAGAAAGGGTGCAGCAAAAACACTGCAGCGCTGTTGGATCCAGAAGAAAGGTTAATTTAACTGAAGTATCCCATTTGTCTGTGTCTTTATGCTGATACTCCATAACTGTCTTTCATCTTCTACTAGGAATCACTCCAGAGAATGAGGCTGACGTGCGCAGGTTGTCGACAGAGAGTAAGTTTGAGCTGGCAGTACGCAAAGCCGCCATGCTGATGTACTGGAAGCTAAACCCAGACAGGAAGAAGAAGGTGGCTGTATCTGAGATACTGGAAAATGTCAGTCAGGTGAATGCAGTTCCAGGTAGGAGAGACACATGCACAGCCACTGATATTTGGATAAGTTCACTAATAAAAAGCATTAAGTATTGGTGAAAATAATGCTGCATGATGTACTTCTGCCTACTAAGCATGCTTTAGTATGCTGTTATACAATAGCTGCCACTACTGCGGGAAATATTATATATCCCTCTGTGTGATTTCACTATTTGCAGCTGTCACACATAGTTTCACATTACCAGCTTTCATCCAACTCAGTGGTGTTGTGGTTGTTTTTCACCAACAGGTGGCACTGCAAGCAGGGTTCCTGGGCCAACTTCAAACCAAGCCCAGAGAGTCTTGGAGAGCATGGTCAGCAATGAATGTAGGTATCCAGAGATAGTGGGGATGCACATGGAGACATATTGTATCTCCATGTGTAATTGTCTGCTTTATCTCTCTTAGCCAGTCAGATGGTGGGTCTGGATGAGTTTGTCGAGATGACTAAAAATTATGCACAGGGTATTGCGCCTGCTGCTCCCAAAAATGGCAGCCTGGTCTCAGCCAAAACTGAAAGCCCCGCATCTCATGACGGTCCCAGGGAGGTAAAAAAAACAAACAAACAAACAAAAAAACACCCGCTTAACAAAAATATAAATAACTGTGATATGAACTTATTCAGTTTATTTTCAGTCATTTAACATAGCACTTATGTGTGGCTGTGAATGTGTTTCTGTGCAAATGTGGTTTAAAGCACAAGGCTGAGCTGGTCCCATCAGGATGCAAGAAGTCAAGCAAGAGTTCTTGGGGCTTTGGCCGAAGTGGGATGATGCTGGATACCAGTGAGACCGGAGCCATTAAAAGGGCCATGGACATGAAGTCACGCTTAATAGTACCAGATCCTATGTTGTTCTTTCACATAATTATTGAACCTGATGAATATTATTTGACTATTTTAATATATTTTTGAATATACCGATATTCTCAGTTCATCATAATATCTGTCTCTCTTCACCTCAGATGCTGCAGTACCCTCTGCATGCAGTTGTTGAGATGAAGGAGCACCTTGTTGATTGGGCATCACGGGCCGGCGTCCAGTGGCTGAGCACGATCATTCCAACGCAACACGTCAACGCTCTGATTTTCTTCTTCATCATCAGCAACTTGACAGTTGACCTGTTTGCTTTTGTTATCCCTCTGCTCGTCTTTTACCTCTCCTTCATCTCCATGATCATCTCCACACTGCGTATTTTCCAGAGCAGCAAGGTGAGCATTTCTTTTCATTTTTGTTTAGTAATTTTGTGTATTCAGTTTTGGCTGTTTCTTTTTCCAATGTAATTATACAGCACTTAACAAAATGTATTAGTCCACCACCCATTGTAAGGTTTATGCCACACCTGCCCTAAATTAACAGTATTGGTAATTACCAAAAATATTTTTTTAGGTTTCTGTAATGATTGATCTCCCAGTACATGCAAGCTTCTTAATCAAAATTACATTTTTAATGTAAAAATAAAAATATTAGTCTTATCTGTAAATTTTCAAATGTACTGTTTTAGCAGAGAACATAACAAAGAGCTTTTTTCAATGATGATGACAAATTGCAGTTGAAAATTTTGTTTTAGTGGTTGAATGTTGCTTAATTAATTTGCCGGTTTAAAAATATGATTTCAGTTTATCTGCCTAATAAAGAACAATATAATTTTTAGTTTTGAACATGTTTTCAAAGATTCCTAAAATATTTATTTTCCTGTTTTTATAACATGTGGTCATTCAATCAGTATATTAAAATTTTCACGCAATTTCCACCCACTTTGAGGGCCTGTAATTCAGAAAATATGAATAGTGTAAAGGTAAAATTTGCCTTCATTAAACAGACTAAACGTATCATACAAAAACCCCCAGCTAATGCTAAAGGGGCAGGTGAAAAGTGTTTTTCAGATTTGTTTGAGAGTGGGCTTTATACTAAATATTCTGCATTTAAACATTATTTCCAGCAAAAAATAAATAAATAAATAAATAAGATATTTATATTTCTTTGGAGTTATTTTCCTGCTTTCACTCATAAACCTGTCCCCCTTTTTCCAGACCTGGGAGAACTTTAGCGCCCTGACATCTCTGCTGACACGTTTTGAACCCGGCCTTGACGTGGAGCAAGCAGAGACAAACTTTGGCTGGAACAACCTTGAACCGTACCTCTATTTTATGTTCTCCGTCTTCTTTGTAATTTTCTCCTTCCCTGTAGCGGACAAGAATTGGATCCCCTGTTCTGAGCTCTCGACTGTGGCCATCTTCTTTACTGCTGTCAGCTACCACAGCCTCAGCCCAAAGGCTGCAGAATATGCACGCCGGGCGATGGTTATAGAGGTCAATTAACTGAGTGACTGAATGATCAGAATTGCAGATTTGCATGTTGTATCTGTTGTTTACATTAATATTGCAACTTAAGTCATAATGAAATTATTTGTAATTTCTAAGAAGCCACTGGTTTTACTTTTTTATAATTAATATAAAGATTCCACCAATATAACTTTGGTAACTTTGGGAATACTGGGAAAACTCAGATTTGGGAGGTGAAGTTTCTTTTACTTTTTACCACAAGAAATCGACTTTTTCGAGTACTAGCCTTCTCAGATACAGTATGATATATGTACTACTGCAGGCTTCATCAGCCTGCTAGTGACCACATTCTTTCATTCAAGCATAGCCCAGACTGGGCTATACCAAACAATGTTATGCAGCATTTTAACAAATACAGACACAAATATAATAGCGTCTTTTTTATAATCAACATATTTCTTGATTACAAAACAGCCTTCTCAAAGTTCATCATAAAATGTCCTTGCATTTGTTCTACTCCAGATGGCATCATCTTTGTGTTGCCTGACGCAGTTCTTGCCGGAGAACCTGACGGTGCTTCGTTTACTGGGACACACCTTCACGACTCTGCCGCTGGGGGAGTCTGTGGTGCTGAAGCTCAGTCTCCCGTGCCTGCTTTATGTTTACCTGTTCTGTCTGATCTTCAGGTAAGCAGAATTTGGGCATATTAAAATACTGATCACTTATATCTGAAATTTCAAATTGGTTGTACCCCTCTCTGCCTCGCTGATTTATTCTACGCTAAAATGATGATCTATGAGGAGCTTAAAATAAACCTAGAACTTTTCTCCCCTCCCTTTTTCCTTTTCCTCCCTTAGCATGGCAAGGATGCGTGGTTTCCGGGGGACTTACTGCTTCCTGGTTCCGTACCTTGTGTGCTTTATGTGGTGTGAATTCTCAGTGGTCCTCCTCCAGAATTCCTCTGCTGTGGGTCTAATCCGCACTTGTGTAGCTTACTTCCTCTTCCTGTTTGCGCTGCCCGTTCTGGCATTTGGTCTTGCCACCATGCTCTTCATCCAAGTGTTTAAGTGGTTCCTTGAGCTGGAACTGACAAAGATGATTGTGACCTTGGTAATATGTGCGATCCCTGTCACTCTTCGGCTGTGGACGCGGTTCAGCATGTCCATTCTGAATGTCTTTCGCTCACTGACACATCGGGGCCCAGTCAGACTCATCTTACTCTGCATCTCCATGGTTCTGCTGCTCTTCTCAGTCTATGTGTACCATGCAGAAGGTGAGAAGGTGTACAACTCCACCCTTACTTGGAGTCAGTACAGCCGGGTCTGTGGGCCCCCTGCTTGGGAAACCAAAGGCATAGCCCAAACACAAATCTTCTGCAGTCACCTGCATGGACACAGAGTCACCTGGGCTGGGCGTTTCAAGCATGTCCGTGTGGCCGAAACGGAGAATGGGGCACAGTCCGTTATCAACATGTTGCCGGTGTTCATGGGAGAATGGCTGCGCTGCTTGTACGGTGAGACCTATCCCAAATGTGAGCCAAAGAATGCTACAATTGCGAATCTAACAGCTGCAGATTTGACAGCCAGTTCTGTGACTGCTTCACTGCCAGTGCTCCTTCAAATGCAAGAAGAAGAAGAATTGTGTCAGATTAAGGCTCTGGCTACACATACCTGCCACGTCAAGCGCTTTGACAGCTACCGCTTTGAAGTGGCCGTGGGAATGATCCAGGATGGAAGTGCAGAGAGTGAGGACCCGGCCAGGGATATAATCCTAATGGCCAGTCATGAGTTCAGACAGGTTCTTTTAAATCTGACCCCTGGTAATAAGGTGGAGTTTAGCACCAAAATGGAGGGGCGTCTAGGAGCCAGAGCTCCTGCCTTCGAGTTGAAAGCTATCCACTGTCTGGACTGTCCTTCTTCACTGCTGACTGGGGGCAGGCAGGTGAAGATAGAGAGAAACTGGAGACGTACCACAATGAAAGCTCTAAAGTTTGCATTTGATTTTTTCTTTTCTCCATTTTTGTCAGCAAAAATTACCTAATAGGTAAAAAACAGAGAAGAAATAACTTATTTGAATCTCTTCAGGACATGAGCTTGTTTCTTATGATATTCGACATAAAGTATTCATGTAACTAATAGTGTTTTTTACAAATTGGATGGATCCATTAAGTTTGGGTACAGACAGTTCCTCCTGTTAGTGCATCAGTTTATGCAGATCTTGCTTTCATTTCATATGTAGCAGTTTACAAATGGTCAGATAAGAACTGGATGATTGCCTGTAATTTGATGGTGTCCAATTATATGTAGTAAGGCTACTGCTGGGCACTGATCACCTTTGAATACCTAGAAAACTGCACATTTGTTAAAAATATAATAATAGGCCTATAATAGTGCCTGAGTGGGATGACTTTAAAGTATGGCTAAAATATTTGGATTTATATTACATTTATGTTTGTGTGTTTTACATCAGTTTTCAAATGCATGTTTACTTACATCAGTTGTCTTCAAACTTTCTGGTCTTAATTTTAGTTTTAGGATCTGATTTTCCTGTTCATCAAGATAAAATACATATACAGTCATTTTTGGAAAGCCAGCATAAAACATTGATCCAGTTTTATATGTCTGCAATAAACTTGCAGACATCTAGATTCCAATGCATCAAACATGGTGTTTTACATTATTGCCAGATAGCTCCACTTTGGTCTTTGGTCTGTCCAAAGGAAATTCTTCCAGATGTCTTGTGGTTTGTTCAGATGCAGTTTGCAAACCCAAACCATGCTGCCATGGTCTGTTTAGAGAAGAGGCGTTCTCTTGAAAACCCTTCTAAACAACTATAGTTGTGCAGTATTTCTCTAACTGCACTGTCATAAACTTTAACTTTTGGCATACTAACTGAGGCCTGTAGAATTTTTTTGTTTGTTTTTTTGCAGTTTCTCTGAGCATTGCATGGTCTGACCTTAGAGTGAATTAGCATAAACCTGGCCGCTCCAGCTGAGCAAAATGCCACAATGTCTACTTTTATACAGGTGCCCACACTGGCTGATAAGCAGTTAATCAAATGCATTTGATTAACAAACCTGGCTGCTGCTTACAGAAGCTATAAGGGTGTTCTGATTTTTTCACAGGACTACATAGAGTCCTGTGAAAACTTTATCATCTCACCTGTATATGTGTCACAAGACTTCCCTTTATTTTGATATTTCTTACCTGTAGCAGCTTGCTCTGTCAGCCTACAGTTTAAGGATCTGATGTAATGAGACATTTAAGATGCATCATGTTCATTCCACGAAAAGTGAAAAGTTGGAATATTTAAAATGAGATGTTCTGCTGTGTTGTACACAATGCTGGTTCTAGTTAACAGACATTTTGGTTGACAGTATGCCAGCTTTTAAAACCAAGATCCTTTTAACTAAATTTGGCAGATTTGAATTTAGCAGATTGAGATGGTAAAGAAAAATATTCTACACAATTAAAATAATTCCCGTGACAGATTGGCGACCTGTCTGGGGTGTACCCACCTCTGAGAAAGGCTCCGGCACCCCTGCAAGCCTGAATTGAATAAGCAGAAGAGGATGGATGGATGGATGGATGGATGGATGGATGGATGGATGGATGGATGGATGGATGGATGGATGGATAGATGGATGGATAATTAAAGTAACAGTAATTAATTATTTAAATACTTTTGAAAATTGTAATGTAAGAAAGATTAAAATGGGGTTGTTTTTCCCAGGTATGTGGTAGTGTATGAAAAGCTTTACACGTGGATGCTGTTAATCTCAATAACCTCAATGCTCATGTCAATTATAATTGCTGATGTTGAGCTTTTTTACTGTAAACGTGAGTGCCTTTTTTCCAGTGATGGAGTTAAATGGGATGTCTATTAAAGTGCGTGAATTTGTTGGAAAAAAAATGCCCTTGTGAAAGGTTTTATTCAGATTTTTTTTGTGTGCAATGAGACAAAAAGGGGAACTTATTAAATTAAAGACACAAACATTAAAAAAAAATCCAACACATTTTCGTTAGATTTCCTGTTATTTTATTAATGCACATTCCTTTCATTCACCTCATTTGAGTTATGTTTTTGTAGTTAGATTTGTCCTTTTCTTTTAAAAGTATGATAGATATACACGCTAGTAGCATCGAGTAATGGCGACATGCTGCTGCTGCTGTGCTCCCGAACACAAATTGTCTCACTGGTTGTACGTGTTGGTGGTTATGATGCAATTACAACTGACTTGTTCTAAACTACGTTTCGCCAATGCAGGGATGGAGCCTCGGTGCTTACATAATGCTTCAGAAGGCCTTTCACCATGTAAATCGTTTTCTTGTGGTGTTGTCACCATCACGTATTTTGCTGTGTTGCACGTGTTAGATCAGTGCAAAATTGTGTCTGCACATGACAACCCTAGCTGGTAGTGAAGACAAAAATATTTATGCCTAAAAGAAAACCCTCTTAGCCATCGGCAATTAACACAGATGTCTGTGAACAGCAACTTGGGAAACCAAACGAGGTGCGAGGGAGAGGGGAGGAAGCACATGTGACAATTATTTCTTTACACAGTGATCCTTCAGATTTTGAAAATGTGCAAAGGGGACTTGATATTCTCGACCTTTGCACCGATTATGTTACTTCACCCACTACAGTACACACCTAGACCACTTACAATAATCCCACCAGGGCCAAGGTCACTTGAAAATAAAGTACTTCACTGTAAACAAATAAATCTCACGCGATTCATGTCAACACAGACATCACTTTACTGTACTGCTGTACATCCCGGGCTTTCAGAGTCACTCCCCAGAGTAGCATGAGGTGCTGTGAGGTATACGGTATAATGACATTAAGATCCTGTGATAGTATGAACTCACATGACATAATTGCTGTGATGAGCTATTGCACTGATGATAACCTCTAACCCCCAAACACACTGGATGCAACTTTGATTCCATTTCAGGGGTCTTATTAACAAACAATGTGCTTAGACTGCAACTTTGTCCTGATTGTAAGATTCACCCCCATCAATATGCACACCACCCCCTTCGACTACTATACTTTACCATGTTTTGGTTTTTTTTACATTAGATCACCATGATACAGCAATCAAAACACAATACTTGCTTAATATACACAACCAAACAGTAGGTGTTTTATTGTGCATAATTTACCCCATTCTCTCCACAGCCGGCAACAACTACCTACAGTACATACTGCTACGAGAAAATAGCTGATAAAGTGTGATTCCACAAACCTTTCTGTAAATGAGATCTCACACTGATTTACAGCGTACTCGACAAAATGCTTCTTTTTTTTTTAGCTCTCTGGAACTTAAAATGAATACTGCCTTAAAAAAAACATTTACAGCAAACAGTAAAAAGAGTGTATACATTTTCTGTTACCTGTAGAAGAGCTCATGTATTAAAGCAGGAATGCTGCCGCACTGTGTTTTTTTAGTGATATTATTGCAACGTGAACAGGGCAAAGATTATGGGACAGTTATTGGTGCGATCTCCAGGAGCACTGCTCTAAAGGAGAGGTTCAATGTTGTCAGAGAAGAAAAAAAAGTTTTAGGAGACTGTTGTGAAGAGCTATATAATAACACCATTTGATAAAGTCATCCAGTCCATCTTATGATCTGTAAATTCTGTAGCATTTAGACATTACTTCTCAGTTGCTAGCTAGCACATAGCTTCCATTTTTGTGTGAACGGTAACCAGAACAATAATGGGAAATGCAACATGTTGTGTGAGCAACAGCACTGAGTCACTGCAGATCTAGAGGTGTCCCTGCACCTCATTTACAACACAAACATCTTCAAAAAGTGGAAGTAGAATGCAGCAAAAAAAAGAAGTAGTCCCGGTGAGATCAGTTCAGTGACTGATTAAACACCTTCCTTGGTGATCAAATAAAATTAACCGAATAAGGAGTCTTGTCGTTTTATGATGATTCCAATTATGTACAGATGCTGCATCATCAAACAGCTTGAGTTTAATTTAATCTTCTGCTATAGGCTTTCCACTCTCCATGCCTTCAATAAAACATCCAAATATATTCCAGCCACTTTTTGTATTTCTGACACTTTCTAAAAAGCGCTGTGTCTACCTCTGTACACATTTGCATTCTTGTCACTGTGCCTGTGTTTCTGGGTTGACACGATCCTGGAAGATGTACAGATTGTTGGTGGCTGCTATGGCAATTATGTTTTCAGATGGGTGCCAAGCCATGTGCAAGATTTTTTTGGTGAAGTCCAGGCTATCGACGCCCACGTCGCCCCTGCGACGTTTACCACCAGTATACACGCGGCGGGTTCGCAGGACAGCCCGAGGCTTGCTGCTCTCCCGCCACGCCTCCAGGGTCACGCCTCGGCCCGTCTCCCTGTCGAACATCCGGAAGAAGCTGTTGTACGCCCCTGTCATAATCACGCTGGATCATGGAGGAAAGGAGAGGAGAAAAAGAGTGAAGGGAGAGAGAAAGAAGTGATGTTGATGGTAGAGTGAGGGGGAGGGAAAGGAAGGGGGCAAACTGAGGATTGATTTGATGTCTGCAAGGCTTGCCTCTGGGATTGATTTAAATGTCGCATAAAGGAAGAGGCAGGGCATTTAGGAAATCACTTTAAGCAGAAACACACTGACACAACAGTCTGTTGTTGCTTTCAAATCGACTTAAACTGTACTGTCTGTCCCTCACTGCCTCTTACCTGTCTGAGCTGTTCCAAACACACTCAAACTTGTCAAAGATGCAGTCATTTTCGTAGAGGGAACACAGCTTACTCCTTAGGTATTCATGGACCTGGGGATGATGCAAACAGCCAGCTTAAGTTTCTGGGCAGATTTAGGATTATCCTGTTCAGGATGCTCACATTTTGGCATTTTTATATCCTTTCTTGTACTCTCCTGTCACGTATAATACACTGGCAGCAAAAACTAAAAAGAGCCTTCCACATTTTCTTAGGGATCGAACTGATGCTCCTGAATTACGTTGAATAATATGTAAATAGACAGTAGGCATATTTTATTTTGAAATAGGCACAACAAACATCATAAGTTTAAAAACTGTTGCAGATGTTACATCAGATAAATAATTTAAAAAATTAATAATTAGTATCTTTGGGACTAAAATTATCATATTTCAAAAGTTTCCAGATCGATGTGACTAAAACCAAGAGAAAGTGGAAAAGAAGTTCTACCCTACCTGATACGTCTCTACTGGGCCTTTATCCATATTGATATCCCACACCTTAGCGGTGAGGTAGTCTCTGGTCAGCAGGTAACGTCCACTATGGCTGAACTTAACATCTGACACAGAGGAAATAATCTCGGAGAAGAAGGAGCGATTCCCTGGATCCTCAGGCTCCTCAAAAACTGATCAGACACAAATACAATTGCATTGACTGTAATTCCTTATGCACACTTCTTAGTAAACTCTGCAATCTTTACGACATCCTCACGTTTGGTATGTTTGTCGCAGAGAGCTGAGGCTCTCATGTCACAGAGGCGCAGCGTTCCCTTGCTGCTGCTGTACACAAACACGTGGCAGTGCTGAGGGTGGAACTCTGCTGCCGTTATCACCTCCGTCAGATCCTCCATGTTTGCTGGTTTGATGTCTACAATATCTGAGAAGAAGGCCCATCAAGGAGTAAACAGCACAGACATTAAACACCATATAATTTGAGTGGCGAGTGGGGTTTCTGCCACAGCTACACAAAATGTGAAGCCAGGGGAACAAATCACTTCCATGTGTTCATGCAGTCTTTTTACTTTCAGATGATCTACAAGCTCACATCTACTGTAAGTTCATGAAGACATCCCTAAAAAAATGCACCCCATCCCATACCCAATATGCATGCACACGCTGTTCCTCTCTGTTCTATTTGTGGCAGTCCTGTGTGGCTCAGAAGAAAGTGTACTGCTGTGTGAATTATTTAAACTCATCTTCCATAGATGCCTCTATGATTTTCTAGGTCAGGTTCCATTTGAATGGGGAAATCACAACATGCAGCAAGTCCCACATGCTACCACCATTGAATACACACTCTGGGGCAGTGCGCAGCACTCAAATAAAACACAAATCGAATTGCGGGCACGTGCTGCTTACGTTAAGTGTCGATCATGAATTCGGATGACTACTTATGATTATTGTACAGGAGATGGATTTGGTCGCATGATATTTTAGGCATAGATTTAAATATATGGTTCAGGTGTTCATAGCAACACTAAATTAAATGCAAATGTAGAACAGAAGCATTTGAGGTGTGTGTCCAATGCAGCCCAGTGTCTTTTTCTTTATTAAGCATGAGACTGCATACATAATCATCAATATTATTAACTTTGTGAAGTCATGCACACTAAAATACAAAGGATTTAGCATGAATTGTTGTAAAGTATATAGTTTTAGGGACTGTTTTAGGGGCATTTTCTTTTTTTACCCTCTGGTCATTTATGCCATTCATCCATCTAGGTTATTATAGTGTGAGCTGCCCAGTTTTAGAAATGGTTACTTTCTCTTGAATATAATAGAGCTAAGCAGCACTTGCCTTCTGGTGCTCAAAATCCCCCAAAATAATAAGAAAAACTAAATTTTTTCTCGCTGTGAGCAGTTTCATCTAAAAACTATTTTCTTTCAACCAAAGCACAACCATAAAGGGTATCATTGTTCAGAAGGAAATCAGTCTATGACACCTTAATTCTCTGTAAAAATTCATGAAGTTTCCTCCAGTGAGAGATTAGATGCTACACAAAAGTCAAAGAGGAGCTATAGAAATATATATAAAGCAAATAGTTCTGTTTATACCGCCAGTCGGTTTAAAACTGAAAACAATGTGTGATAACCCGCCAAAAAAACAACACACACAAACACTAAGGATACTGAAACTGCGGTCTGTGATGCCCAGGTGCCACATGTTGATGCGGAGGTCATCAGCCGACAGGTAGGTTTCACCATCGCTGTTGACTGAGATGGAGTTGACATGGTAGGTGTGTCCATTAGAAAACACCCGTCTGGGACGGACCTCCACCATTAGATCTGTAGGTTTCAGCACTGGCACCTTAGATGGTGAAAGGTAAAAGAGTGAAGAATAAACATAGGAAGAGATCAGAAGAGAAGGGATGAATCATAGGACACAAAGAAAGACGACAACAGCAAGGACAAAACTGGAGGACAGTAGAGTCAGGGATGGGAGCAACGGCATTAAAGACAGACACTTGATTTGATGATTGAATGTCAGCCTGATACATACTTGACTGAGCAAAATAAAAGTGTCCATGTGCAGCTGTGTGTGTCCATGTACCTGTAGAGAGGTGATGGTAGAGATGTCCTTGAGCCGTCCCTCCTCATCTTTCAGGTTGTATCCCTCTGGTCTCTTGTCTCTCTCGCTCACCTTCCATAGTTTAATGGTCTTATCTGTGACAGGCATCATGATTCACACATAATAGAGATGTTTTCAGAGAAAAGCACTAAGCACAACTTAGGAAAAATCACACTTACAGTTAATTTAAAAAAAAATACTTCTTTTGCACCTAATGTAGACGGGTTATTTTCTACCTACATATTACTTAAAATATAATCACTGTCTCACAGATTTAAGAGTAATCAAGTATAGCTAAAGCACAGGTTACATGGTTAGCCAAATGTTATTTAATTTTACTAAAAAAAAAGATGACGGAAGGCTGCCATAATTTTGGAAACTGGAGGTAGTTTGAAACCAAAGTGTGTAAGTGATGGCATGGTAAATGTGTCATATCAAGAAAGATGGTAAAGTCTGATGGCAAAAACTATATACTGTACTTCATTTTAGCACAATCAAAAATCCTTATGATCTGCTTACAGAGACTGAGGTGTCACTGATTTCTCACCATTGGTGGAGAGGAGGAAATGTGCTGCATTCTGCTTTGGCAGCCATCTGATCTTGTTAATTTTTTCTTCTATCTCCACACTCTTCAGGTAGTCAAAGTCAGGCTCGTGGCTCTGAAACGTGCTGTAGACATTGTATTCCCCAGAGTCCCCTACCTCGCCCACCTCCTCTGACTCCCCTTTGGACTGCACAGGGCAGACAATGAGGGAAACACAGCTTTTCAGCATGCATTTACAGTATGTGTACAAAGGCATAAAAAAGTCTGTGTAATAACTATACAATAACTGTCTGTTGCAACTACGCTGGGTACAGAAAGTGGTGATTTTTGCATCGTAAACTGACCTCAGTCTCTCTCTGAAAGATGACCACTCGGCCACCTTTGTCCCCTGTGGCCAGCAGGTCCCCCGTCTGGTTGAACTCCACTGTAGAGATGACATCAGCTGGAAGGAAGACAGGAAGATGTAAGGCAATTAAACGAAAGTAAAGAAAGAAGAAGAGAAAGCCAAAGCAATGACCGAGTAGAAAAGATGTTAGGAAGGCACGGAGAAAAAAAGGGCAGATGATAAAGTGACCATAACAATGCAGACAGGGGTGGCAACAAGAAAATTTAATAAAACCACATATTATTTCTGCTACTCCAAACCATAAATCAAACATTTATGTTCTCTGGCAGAATATGATGTCTAAGTAAAATTTAAAATGATAAAGTGCCAGTCACTGAGTCAGGCATGGCGTGATCAGTGTCATCATTATCCATTCCTTCTATTGAGCAGTGCAGGAATAATGCACCCATGAAGCTGAAATTAATCTGGTCAATTATACCCTTATGTTATCTGACACCACAGAGGCAGCAGTGCTACTCCGTCTGTTCTACCTTCAGTGACGTAGTCTCGCAGGAAGGTGTGGTTGATTTTGGGGCTCTCAGCGTCCTCGCCCATCTGAAGCTGAGGGAGGGTGACCCGCCAGCGCGCCCGTCCTGAGGGGAAGGGTCCAATCCGTAATGTCTCTCCCCACCCAGGCTCCGCCCATGCTGGTAGGGCCTAACGGAGCGGCCTGGAAAAAGGCATCCTGGGAAACCAGCCGGCAGGAAGAAGAAAAGGCATGTCGAAGAGATGGAGACGGGAATGCAGGGGGAGGAGAGAGAGGGTTTTGAGAAAGAGGAATGGGAGTGAGAGGAAAATAAGATGAAGGAAGATAGATGAGAGAAAGGTGGCTGGAGAGGCTGGTGATGAAGATAGCTTTGGAAAGGAAAGAAAGGAGGGTTGTCATTAGGTAGGCTGACAATATGTGCACACAGCATGGCAAATGATGTGACCTTAGTTAGACATTCAATGCATTCATTAGCAAAGACACGTGTGTAGACGAACGAGGCCTAGTGGGTGCTGAATCAAATCACAGTGATGTAGAGTGAAGGAAAAGAAACAAACAACTAGAGCAGAGAAACACAGAATATGAATCCATGTGGGTAAGCCCAGATATAAGTACATAATGAACATAGCACGAGGATGAAAATATCTACTACAACATTCACCTCATGTAGCCCTACCACTTACAGTAATGTTCCCAGGGTGTGGTAGTCCTCTTTGAAAATTTGCCAGATTCCTGCTCTCACATGCACACACACTTCTCAAATAGATAGTCCTTGACAGAGATCAGAGGAGAATGCGATGTCTTGCCCGTGCTGCAATAAGGAGAGAGGCAGGCCTCAGCACACCTACCAGTCCGCCTGCTGCTGTCGCTGCTGCTGCTATTCCTGCTGCTGGTGTGTTAATGGACCTCTGCTGCAGTGTACTCAAACAGGCCTGCGTGTCCGTCCAAGTGGGAGAAGAAGGGACAGAGAAGAGAGAGCAAGGGTGGTAGTGAGAGGAGGAGAGGCAAAGGAGGAGAAAAAAGAGAAAGAGAGAGGGATAACAAGGAGGATGGAGGTCCGTTGCCTGCTGATGCTGTGGATCTGTGCAGCATCCAATGTGTCATGGCAGCCTCCTCTTGGAGCAGCCAATCACAGTACGGCTGTCACCGGAGGATCCACCCACTGCAGGTGATGAGAAGTACCCAAGACCAGCAGAGGGAGTCCTTAAATACTGAGTGGGGTGTACTTTGGCATGCAGTTTTCTGTTAAAATTAATATCAGAATAATATTGAACATTGCATAACAATTTAAATAGATGCAAGAGCAATGCTTTAAAAGGAATAAAAAGCTCACACACCAGTTTCTTGATTGGTATTTGGTTACAATTCCAGGAATTTCTCTCCAGAAAACAAAACATGAAAAGTGAAATATTAATAAGATAACACTCAAAGAATGTGCGATGAGCCCTTTCTTATTACAGTACTGTGGGCCATTCCCTTCATGATAAATAAACATTATTCAGGTCACTTTATGTTCTCCACCCTTCTGACAAGGAGTACAGTTAATGTAGTCCTGAAGTCACTGCATAAATTAAACAAATCTGAACATTTGACATTACTTACATTTTGTAACCTGAGCTATAGTTCCTATATACTATATTTATACTACTGTGTATACTATACTGCAGTTACTATATAAATATATTCTATAGTTTGAATACTGGACTGTTTTTTCATTGAGAACTTATTATTATTAATGGGGCACATCATGTAAGGCACTAAAAAAACAATTCCAAAGGTCTAAATTGCAAAATATTTGCTGATGCTGTAGTCAAGCTGTTTTTATTTCCTGAAGTTTATCCGCTTTATGTATCTGAAGACCGCACATCTTATGCGTTTATGATCATTTTGACCTGTTTTGTGTAATTAAAACCAAATATTTCACATTAACCTATATTATTAGTTAAATATCGGTGCTCTTTCTTACAATACAGTGAAGTAATATAATAGATTCGTTTGTCTAGTTTAGACATATTTACTTTATTGAACACTCAAACTTTATACAGGTGTCAAATCAAAATGCCATGACCAATTCATAACATGCCCAAGCTCGAGGTTAGAGCAAATCCATTTATTCTGTCGTACAGTTTAAATCAGGTCCCTTTAACGGAGATTGGCTAAATAAAGGCCGAGGGATTAACTTGACGCAATCCTTTCCACGGGCTCTCTGGTAAGTCGTCAGTCTGCCTTACTTTCTGCCTCCTCACATTCGAGGCGTTTCTCCCACACTAGCTCACTGCGCGTAAAAGCTGAGTTTACCCGACCTTTTCTCGATTTACCTGAGCGAGGGGATGCCCTGCCTTCACTCTGAAGCGCTGGAGTCCATGGAGTCTGGCAGCATGACACCCGGGGCATCTTCTGACGCTGGCGCAGAGTCGACGCGCAGGGAAACCGTGAGTGCGTCTCCGATGTTGCAAAGCACGGGTTGGTTCTTCTCCCCACTGTGGAGCCCGCGGTCCAGGACGCGCAGCAGAGCGTTTGGAGACGGTACGAGAAGCTACCAGGACGAAGCGTGGTTGGATGACCACTCCGACTTCACAAAGGCATACTTTCTACGCAGAAGTTCAGCGTAAGAGTTTACATTTTATACTAATAGCGTTTCAGCTGAGACTCAGATTATTTACATTTATAATGTGCAATCCCATTTTTGAGCAAACTTTTGCAAAATAAGACGCTTGTACAGGTGTTCACTTTATTATATTGTTAATGACAATATAAGTTGCAATAGATGAAATTATATTTCCACGTAACCACTTAATAACAATTTTGCGTATTTTGAATTCTTTTTTAATTTTTTTGTTTTGTTTTGGTTTTTGGGGGGGTTTTACAGCAAGTAAGTCATGTAATCTGTGATTTCAGGGCCAGTTGTCCACAGACAGAGATGTCCCCACTAATATCAAGGTTTCCAAGGAGCACCTCGGACCATTCTGACCTGCTCGTGAAGGCTCCTTGTCGAAGAAATTCTTCCCCACTGAAAAGCCCAGATCTGAACATTTCAACTTTAACAGACAGTCTCAAACCCCTTGCTTCAAATCTCAGTGTCCCTGAATGGGTGGATCACTTTAATCCAGATGTTAAAGACAGTCTTTCCCCTTGCTCTCCCTGCTTACCTCGCTGTTCTCGTTTCCAGTTTTCTCCCTGCCAGCAACCTTCTCACGTTTGCCCTTGTTCCCCGAACGTGCACCACTCTCCGCAGTTTTTGTTACCCACTGCTACAAATACCATAGCATGTGGCCACGGTGATGGCTGCCCTTGGATGATGGGGCTCCTGGGAGAAGGCCTACGCTGGGTGGATTCTTTAGCAGAGCTCTGCCAGGGGGCTGTGATCCATGCTGGGGAGCTGCTGGGAGCTGAAGGTGGTTCCCTCTCTCTCGTGCGGAAAGACTGTGGTGGAAGGAGTAACTTGGAAGAGGTGATAGCCCTAACATCACTGGGGCACTTGAATGAGGGCAATCTGTACAGCCATGCTCATCTGGAACTGGTGAAGGGTATCATGGGATGTGTGCTGGCTACAGGTTCACCAATAAATCTGAGAGATGCATCTGAGGTAAATGTTGTAAATGTCATGGCTGTGCATTCAAGTTTAACTCATATGTTCTAGGGCACAGGCAAGAACCCTAAAATCAAGAATGAGGACTGTGTTTAATAAGTGACCCAATTCCTTAAAGTCTGTTTTTAGATGACGACATGGTTATTTCAAGGAGCGTGGAAGCCTGTTAGGGAATCCCCGATGACGCAGTTTCTTTTAATCCTTTTTAGACCACTTCCAGTGATAAACCTTGGATTACAGTCCTTCCTTGCACACACCCACACATGCACACCCACAAAAGCTCACTAAAAGGCTTACAGGTGGTGGTCACAGCAGCTCTTCATGTCCTTACAAGTAATGTGATTAGGAATGTGTGCCTGGCAGAGTTGGACACCAGGTAAACCCAGTCAGCGTGGGCGTGCAAGGGTTGTCCCTAATAACCCGTTAGACAACAAGGATCCTGAGAAATGTGGGTATCCTTGGTCAGATGTAACTAAGACTGGTGAACAATGCTGACCAGGTATCAGCTATTTTACTTGCACTTTGTAAAGCACTTTGTAATTTTATCTGCGAAAGGTGCTCTAGAAATAAAGTTTTCTTACTTGCTTACTCAAGAATACAGGAGCATGAGGAGAGTACCACAGGCAGTTGTGGGATAGGATATGTCTAAACCATGTTGCTGTTAAGTAAGCATTAATAAATGATATATTCATCTTATTTCTTATTTGTCTCAGCAGGATCCCAGATTCAACTCAGATAGTGATCAAGCATCAAAGATCAGGACTGTTCTGAGTGTTCCCATCAGCAACCACAGGGGAGAGGTACAATCACAACAATTTTTTAAAATAATTGATTCACAGGTGTGAATGTGAGCATGAATGGCTCTCTGTGTTAGCCCTGCGACAGGCTGGTGACCTGTACAGGGTGTACTCTGCCTCTTGCCCAATGACAGCTGGGATAGGCTCCTCGACCCTGCACAAGATGAGCAGAAGAGGATGGATGGATGGATGGATGGATGGATGGTTGGATGGATGGATGGATGGATGGATGGATGGATGGATTGATGGATGGATGGATGGATGGATTTTATGTAAATTGGTTTGTGTGTTTATGCACATACATCTAGCTTAATGTAGATGCACACTCAGAGTCCTGTGGTACCTGTATAGTGTCCATCATTAACAGACTGCATAGCAATAAGAATAATGTTTGCTTTTTTTCTGAACAGGTGGTAGGTGTACTGGTAATGATCAACAAAAGAAATGGTAGCGATGGGTCACTTTCTGTTTTTACAAACATGGATGAAAAGGTGAGGGTTTGGGGGATTACTATAGAGTTTTTTTCTATGATAAGTGTTTTATTTTGTCAGATATTTGTCTGATTTTAATGCTTACCACCAATTTGTTATTAGGTGCTGTCAAATCACATGGATGTGTTGGGAATGGTCCTGGATAATGTGCAGCTGTATGAAAGTGCAAGACAGGAGGCTAAACGCAGTCAGGTAACAGCAGAGAGCAGTGTAAAATCTATATGTTCCTAGTAATGTCTGTATGTCTATGTAATATGTTCATGTGTGTGTGTGTGTGTGTACCAGGCTTTGGTAGAGATGGCACAGGTATTATCAAAGGAGCACCATTCATTTGAAGTTATGCTGAGTAAGATGGCAGCCACCATCATGCCCTTCACACACGCTCAGTACTGCACCATCTTCATCCCCAGCGAGCAAACGTCAGAAGCTGAAGAAAAGGTTCACCATTCTGTCATCCTCTTTCACTTCTGTTTGTTTGCTTGTGTAGACTCTATTACAGTGTTTTTAGTAATACAAAAAACTACACAAATTTCAGTTCTTTTTTTTTCTTTTTTCTTTTATTGGTGGTTTTATTTCAGATTTCATTCTCAAGAGTCATACATTTGGAGTGTGAGGAGCTCGGATCAACCTGCCAGATCTACAGAAGGTATTGTCTGCAAACTTTGCAGGTCCTTGCTGTTGATTTACGTTAAAGAAGAAAGAAAAAAAAACAGTGGGCTTTCCTTCTGTAATTTGAGATCATACCTTTTCAGGGAGCATGACATCAGGGATATAGATCCATCGTATGCCTTTCGAACCCTGACGTCTATGGAAACACTTAATGTGTCGAAGAGTTCTGAGGAATCAAAAAGGAGTCTCATCTGCTGCCCTGTTAGAAACGAGAGGTCTGAAAATGTTATCGGTGAGTTAATTTGTTGAATGGCGATAATCGTGTGTCTTGCAAGGGAAAAAGAGTCAGAATTTGGAAACAAAACTCTCCCATCAGACAAGCATAAATGAAGCACAGTACAGTATATAAACCTCTACAACTACTTTGGACCGCTCCCTTATTCACAAGCGGTAGCTCTGCATGTTTGATTTGGCAGATTTTTGACACTGGATCTGTTTCCTGACACAGCCCCAGAGGAATTTGTGTCCGGATAAAACCGGAATCTTTTGCTGGCAAGACAAATGTGTAAACCCCTACACACCTTTAAGACAATAGCCGCTCATGGTTTCATAGATGATTGTGCTCTCACAGCTGGAATCCTTTGCACTTCCATGTCTTACTTCCTTGCCAACTAGATTTTGTAAAATTGGCTCTGTTGTCAGTCCAGTTTACTGATCACCATGGTTTGTTTTGTGGGGTTTTGCCTAGTCTTACCTCCTCAGCTTTACCACAAAAAGCAACTAGGCAATGTGCTAAAAACAGACGATAATTAAAAGAACTTTGCCTTCATACTGCACAACTGGCTGTAGCTCAGGAGGTAGAGGAGGTCATGTACTAATCAGAAGTTTGGTGGTCTGATCCTTGGCTGCTTCAGTCTGCATGCCAAAGTGTCCTTGGGCAAGATACTAAACCCCAAGTTGCTATATAAGAACCAGTCCATTTGCTTTTATTGTCATTTAGCCATCTGCCAGCTGATGAACAAACAAAGCAGAGACTCAGATGAAATGGAACCCTTTAACCGATATGATGAGCGCCTCCTGGAAGACCTGGCGGTGTACTGTGGCCTGGCTCTACAGTATGCTCAGGCTGTCCAGATCACTGAAGAGAGGAGGGCCAGCATAGAGGTCACACAGGAGGTGAGAACCCTATCTTACCCAATGAGTATGTTGTCCAAATCTTTACAGGAGAGTCCAAAGAATTATTCATACATTTGCAAAACGTAACATTTTGTTTCCCTGTTTGCTTAATGTGATCGTGCAGGTCCTTGCCTACCACATCACTGCAGCAGAGCAGGAAATCCAGGCATTGCAGGTGAGTCTTTCTTGACACCAAGAGCACACACATTTGTTCCCTTTCCTTTCATGCACCATATTCTTTCTGTTGCACTCTGGCTTTTTTTTTTTAATCACTGTGGCAGTAGTCATGGAATGGTTTGTTCTAAGAGACCAGATAAAGAAGCTTTAATGCTATTTTGCAGCTACTTAACAACTTAAAGCTCCTGATCAGCTATCACTGTGTGTGAGTGCAAAGGTTAAGGTAACCTCTTCACCCATGTTAAACCTAGATGGGTTTCCTGTGTTTACGCAGTCAGGTGAACTGAGGTGTGTGTGTGTGTGTGTGTGTGTGTGTGTGTGTGCGCGTGTGTGCGCGCGTGTGCGTGTGTTAAACTTAATATTCTGTGCACATAAGTAAAGAATGTGTTTTAATTTCTTTTATGGGGGGTGTTTTCAGGAGGCCAC